>PVIY010044900.1:0-19375 GCA_004026745.1 Myrmecophaga tridactyla | reverse complement strand
TTGTAATAACTTTATGCCATAGCATTTAAGTTGAAGGCTATCAAGGAATAAATATCACCCAAGGACTTGTATCTTCTTCTGGGGAAATGGTTAGTGTGTTTCCAGATGTAAACAAAACAATAGAATTATGTTAGCCAAAATTATGACTGTTACTGTTTTTATGGAAAGAGTAACTAGGGTTTAAGGAAATGTTCATGAGTGCCAATGACAATGCATATTTAAGTTCATGGATCAGTTTGTGTTTTGTTTTGTTCAGCAAGTGCTTGCCTATTTGTTACTGAGAATATATTTCATAGATAGACTTAAATCTTCAGTCTTTTTAATGTATGTATGACTGATTACATCTAGAACCAACAAAGGAAATTGCCTTCAGCAATGATAGGAATATTCTCTTGCAATCAATAGCATGTCTGAATACAAGCTGAGGGTTTCAGAATTCAGTAAGAAGAATTTCTATTTCTACTTCAGGAATCCCAATTTTCCTGGGGATTTGAATGTCATCTTCACTGAGTTTTCAACTTGTGTTCTGCCCTATGGAATTCATATTTACCATTTCCTAAGACTGTGTGAGCAAATTCCTATATAAATATTTTAATGTTTTCACATATCTTATTGTTTCTGTTTTGTGGAGAACCCTAATATACCAAGCAAGTAAGAAGAGAATGAGTAAAATAATTAAATAAAAATACAAAAAAAGGGGCAGCTCATAGCCATATGAAGATGGCTATTGAAGTCAACAACTATATCCATTATAATCATGGATTTATCTATTTTTCCTTTCACTTTTATGAGGGAATCAAACCTGAGTCTCTGGCATGGCAGGTGAGAACTCTGCATGCTGAGCCACCATGGCTATAGTGTGGTCTTATGTTGAATTTATATTAAATAGAATATATTTGTAACTCTAAGGCAAACACCTCCCAAATTTAAAAAGAATGTACTAAGTATGTCCAGAGAAATATTAATATGGAATCATTAAAAATATTAATTTAAACCAAAATAGGCAGAAAAGTTTGAGTGTGTTAAATATCAAATCCAATTATTAGAAAACAGTTACAATCATGATAGGCATTAATGTAACTAGATCAAATGTAATTTTAAATGTGAATCATCTAAACACCACTCAAAATCAAGAGCCATGATATCTGTAACACAGATTTAACTTACGACAAATAAATTGTCAATGGGATAAATAGCCAGACCCAAATATATGAAATGTGGAAGAAATTCACTTTAGATGTAAAAATTCAGATGAGTTAAATGTTACTGAGAAAGAGATGCCATATTAACACAAATCAAAAGAAAGCTGGAATAGCTACGTTCATTTGAGAAAATTCAGACTTCAGGACCCAGAAGTTTATCAGCAATAAATAAATAAAGAGCCAATTGTTTGAGAGGAAATAAAAAATCCTAAATATGTATACATTTAAAAGCAGAGTTTCAAAATATGTGAAGCAAAACCTCATAAAACTGAAAGGAGAAATAGATAAATTCACTATTATAGTTGTTGACTTCAATAGCCATCTTCATATTTGAAAGATCAAGCAAGCATAAAATTAGTAAGGGTATAGTTGACCCAAACAAGATTGTTAATCAATTTAATCCAATTTACATGTATTGAATACTCCATACAAAAATGGTAAAACACACAATACACATTCCTTCAGGCACATATGGAACTTTCATCCAGATAGACCACATTCTGGGACATAAAGCACTCTTAACAAGTGTAAATGTTAGAAGCCATTCAAAACATGTTCTCAAACCAAAAGAACTAATAAAATATCAATGAATAACAGAAAAGTAGCTACAAGGGTATAAAATATTTTATATTACATACACATGTAAAGTATTGCATGGGTCAAAGAAGAATTCTTAAAGAGTTTTAGCAATGCTATGAATGAATCAAAATTAAAATGCAACTCATTAAAATGATTGGGATATGGCCAAGTCAATATTTAGAATGAAATTCCTAGTGTCAAAATCTGAGGGCAGGCCATGGTGGCTCAGCAGGCAGAGTTTTCGCCTGCCATGCCTGAGACCTGGTGCCTGCCCATGCTAAAAAACAAGCAAACAAACAAAAAAAAACATATATTAGAAACAAAGAAATATAACACAGTTATTAAAATGTATTTTCACCTGGGGAAACTTGTGAATAAGATCAAGTTATGCCTCATACACAAAGAAATGATATAATCAAAAGTACTATAGATATTAAGAAAATTAGAAACAAGAAAATAATAGAGAATATCAACAAAGCAAAATATGGCTCTTTGACAATATCAATAATTTACAATAAGTTTAATCAAGATAAAATGCAAGAAGATACTGCCATTATCAAATGAAAAGACACTATTGGGCTATAAGAAACTACAGAATATATGTCAAATGTTTTATATCAAAGTAAAGGTTTGTGAAAGTGATAACTGTTCTTAAGATGGTTACATATATGGGTTTCCTTGTTGTTAGGAAATGTACATGGGAGTATAATGTTTTCAAAGAGCATTATGTATACAACCTACTCCCAGATATTTAGATAAAAGGTAGACTGCCAGATCAATTTGTAGACAGAAATATAGATAGAATGATACAGTGGATGTGACAAAATGTTAAAATTGTTAGATCTTTCTGGAGTACGGGTTTATGCTATAGTTCTCTGTCAGGGTTTCATATTGTTTTTGCAACTTTCCTATAAATTTGGTATTACTTCAAACTAAACTCCTTAAGTTAAAAATGGAAACTAGCTATTACTACTTAGACTATGGACATTAAAAGGATAATATAAGAATACTATAGAAAAACTTTATATGAACTAGACCAAAATTATTATTGAATAATTATTATTGAAAAATACATACTGTCAAAACTCAAACAGGAAAAGCAGCTGACAAAATCTAACATTCACCCAGGATTTAAACAAAAAATAATAAAAACTCAGCAATTAGGAAGTTGTCCATTTTGTCAAAGTTATCTAGTTTATTATCATGTAATTGGCTCATAGTATCTTCTCATTATCTCCTTTCTTCCAGTGGGGTTGATGATTATGTCCTCTCCCCCATTTCTGATTTTATTTATTTGCATCCTTTTTCATTTTTTTGGTCAGCGTAGTTAAGAGTCCATCAAGTTTATTGATTTTTTCAAATAACTAACTTCTGGTTTTGTTGATTCTCTTTATTGTTTCATTTATTTCTCAATTTCATGTATTTCTACTCTAATACTTTTTATTTCTTTCATTTTGTTTACCTTGGGGCCAGTTTGCTGTTTTTGCTGTAGTTCCTCCTGGTGAGCAGTTTTGTCCTCAATTTTTGCACCTTCTTCTTTTTTTCATATAAGGATTTAGGACAATAAATTTCCCTCTGAGCAATGCATTTGCTTCATTCCATAAGTGTTGATATGTTGTATTTTCATTTTGATTTGCCTCAAGATATTTATTGATTTATTTTTTAATTGCATCCTTGACCCACTGGTTGGTTAAGAATTTCTTGTTTAGCCTCCATATTTTTCTGAATTTTCTGGCCTTCTACCTGTTACTAATTTCTAACTTCATTCAATTATGAATCAAGAAAGTGTTTTGTATAATTTCAAACGTTTAAAATTTCTTGACACTTGCTTTGTGACCCAACATGTGGTCTGTCCTGTGGAATGACCCATGAGCACTTGAGAAAAATGTGTATTCTGCTATTGTGAGGTATAGGGTTCTGTAAATGTCTAAGTCTAGTTCATTTATTGGAATATTGAAATATCCTCAACTAATGAGAGATTGGGATTGCTGCTCTCCGAAACCCAGAGGAGGAAATACTTTATAAGTAACTCTCTGACTTTGAAATCTAATGGAGTATGCCCTGCCAGTTTTAAGAACTATTTGGGTCCAGTGAACCCCATTTTCATTTCAATTTCTCCTTATGGGAAAGGGAACACATATCCTATGATTGTCTCTCCTTTGTAACTTGGAAGCAGATAACTTGTTCTGAGTTTCACAGCTCAACAGCCAGAGGAGAATTTTTGCCTTAGGACAGAATATACTTACCCTAGGTCATCACTTTCAAATTCTGCCTTCCATCCAACAGCAGTATTCAATTTTGTAAAATTCTTTTCTACTTTAAAATAAGGATCACTATCCTTCCAGTTGGCCATAACACATGTATTTTTTTTCTGTTTAAAATCTCATTGGAAGCAGATTTAGCATCCATATTACTATCAACAGCCTCTTCAAAGCAATCCAAGCCTTTCCTATTTACCTCCACCCAAGTCCTCCAGAATGCTCCTGTGTTGGTTTGAAAGGATGTATGTACCCTAGAAAAGCCATGTTTAAATCCTAGTCCCATTTTATAAATCCAGGCATTTCTTCTAATCCCTATTCAGTACTGTATGTTTGAAACTGTAATAGGATCATCTACCTAGAGATGTGACTCAATCAAGAGTGGTTGTTAAACTGGATTAGGTGGAGACCTGTCTTCACCCATTCAGGTGGATCTTGATTAGTTTACTGGAATCCTATAAAAGAGAAAGCATTTTGGAGAAAGAGAGATTCAGAGAGAGCAGAGAAGAATGATAGCCATGAGAAGCAGAGAGTCCACCAGCCAGCAACCCTTGGAGATGAATAAGGAAAATGCCTCCTGAGAAGCACTGTGTTTACTATGTGCCTTCTCACTTGAGAGAAAAACCCTGAACTTCATTGGCCTTCTTGAATCAAGGTATCTTTCCCTGGATGCTGTAGATTGGATGTTTCTATAGACTTGCTTTAATTGGGACATTTTCTCAGCATTACAACTATAAACATGCAATTTATTAAATTCCCCCTTTAAAAAGTCATTCCATTTCTAGTATATTGCATTCTGGCAGCTAGCAAACTAGAACAGATTTTAGTACTGGAGGGTGGGGTGCTGCTGCAGTTTGCAAATACCAAACATGTTGGAACAGCTTTTTAAATGGAGAGTCTGGAAGAGGTGTGAAAAGCTTGATAGAGAAGGCTTAGAAAGCTTTGAAGTGACTCTTGGTAGAAATGTGGACTCTAAAGATACCTCTGACCATGCTTAGACAAAGATGAGGCACATATTATTGTAGACTGGAAGGAAAGCAAGCCTTGTTTTAAAATTGCAGATAATCTGGCAAAGTTGACTAGTGGCTTTGGCTGGAAGGCAGATTTTAAAAGCCATGAACTTGGATATTTAGCAGAAGAGATCTCCAAATTAAATGTGGAAAGTGCAGCCTGGTTTCTCCCCCCCCCCCCCAGCATATAGTGAAATATGACAGGAGAGAGATTAGCTGAGAACTGAACTCTTGCATATAAAGAAACCAGAAATTGATGTTCTGGAAAATTCTGGGCTTCCAGGAAGGGAGACCCCAGAGAATAGTGCCCCGTGTGAAGATTTGGCTAAATGTGGAACTAGTCAGTCATTTCAGAGAAAGCCAGGATTGAATATGGAGTTATCCAGGAAGGATTGTGGAAACTCCTTATGTCTGATTGACATGATCCAAGGCTACTGCATAGAAAGCCAACGAGAGTGCTATGGGGCCTGTATAAACAGAGTGACTGCCAGTCTGGACTGGAGGGCTAAGAGAAGGGACACATGGGAGGAAAAACAACTTCAGAGGCAATGCCATGAAGGCTGAGATCTGAAGTCAAGAAGCCTTTGGCCAGGAGAGTGGACCCACACAAGCATGTGGAGAGGTTGGGTTTGCCCTGAAGGCAGAGAATGGGCCTTCCACCTCACTGAAGTGGAAGAGTCATGCCATCTCAGGCCTTGGAGAGGGTGAAGCACATTCTGTGGTGTTTGGAGAGAGCCTTGCTGCCACCACATGGAAGGGCTGAGCATGTGCCCCAGAAATGGCAGAGAGCCCAGGTATGGCAGAGAAAAAAGTGGTCTCCCAAACATCCCCCAAGGCTGCATTCAGAGAGAGGCAGGCCTCTGCATAGGCCCTTGGAAAGGGTGGGACTGCTGCTTTCTAAAGCCCTGAAGATAAATGACTCTCAGACTTTGAAATCTAATGGTCTTTGCCCTGCAGGTTTTTGAAACTGTATGGGTCTGATGATCCCTTTGTTCCTTCCTCCCTATGGAAATGTGCATATGTATCCTAAGACTGTTCCTCCTTTGTATGTTGGCAGCAAATAACTTGTTTTGAGTTTTTATAGGTCCAGAGCCAGAGAAGAACTTTGCCTTAGAAAAGACCATGCCTGTAACTAACTTTGATAGGAGTTTGTACTGTTTCTAACTTTGTATCTCATTTGTATTGCTACTGAAATGGTTTAAGGATTTCTGATACTATGATGGAATGAATATATTTTGTTTATTGGAAAAATATGACTTTTTTAGGGTCCAGAAGGTGGAATGTGCTGGTTTGAAAGGATGTATGTACCCTAGAAAAGCCATGATTTAATTCTAAGCAATCTTGTGGGAGCAACCATTTCTCTTAATCCCTATTCAGCATTATAGGTTGGAAACTTGATTGGGTTATCTCCACGGAGAAGTGACTCAATCATTGTGGGTATTAAACTTGATTAGGTAGAGATGTGACTCCATCCATTTGGGTGGGTCTTGATTAGTTTACTGGGATCCTATTAAAAAAAGGAAACATTCTGGAGAATGCTGGGGATTCAGAGAGAGCAGAGAAGAATGACAGAACCACAAGAAAGTCACAACAGCGAATCCTGTAGAACCATAAAGCAGAGAGTCCACCAGCCTTTGGAGATGAAGAAGAAAAATGCCTCCCAGGAAGCTGAAGAGCAAGCTGGCAGATGATGTTGTGTTCACCATGTGCCCTTCCAGCCAAGAGAAAAACCCTGACTATGTTTGCCAAGACCCTTTCCACTTCAGAGAGAAACCTTGAACTTCATCAGCCTTCTTGAATTAAGGTATTTTTTTCCTGGATACTTAGATTGGGCATCTCTGTAGATCTGCTTTAATTGGGACATTTCCTCAGCCTAAAAACTGTTAACTTGCAACTTGTTAGATTCCTCTTTTTAAAAAGCCATCCCATTTCTTCTATATTAGCATTACAGTAGCTAGAAAACTAGAACATGATTACATAATGTAACTCAACAAAATTACATTTAATAAAAATTTCCTTGGTATTATGCACAAAAACTGTTGCAACTGTCAGAAGAGTGCATTCCAAATAAAGAGAAAACCTCAGTAGAAATCTTCAATTAAAAATAGAAGTTAAATAAAGCAAGACTGCCAACCCTAATGGAAAGTCTTTTTCTTCAATATTAAGTCATAAAAATAAAACCAGCATATGCTGGATGTGGCCAAACATCTTATTTGACTCCTGCCTATTTGCCATTGTTTTTCAAAGATTAATTAAATAAAATCCCTTGAAAATGTGAAAAAAGTAGGACATTTATTAATAAAACTACAAAATCTGATGAAGATAGGTAATTTGTTTCAAATATTCTAGGAAGAATGATGAGTTCTCCTAATTTATATTTTTGATACAGTTGAAATACAAAATATGGACGTTATCATGGATGATATTATCATGTGGTCCCATGGTGCTGAATTTCACCTACGACATGAATAAAGAAGAAACAGCTCTGTGTTAGCATAAGGTGACTCTTATAAGAACATTTGTGACTCACAGGAAGAGGTCAACTTGTCAATATTAACAGGAGTTTGGAAGAAGTTGATTCCAACCCTCATGGATGACTTTGAAGGGTTCAAGATATCAGTGAAGGAAGTAATGGCAGATGAGGAGGGAATAGCAAAAAAAAAAAAAATTGAATTAGGAGTGGAGCCTCAAGGTGTGACTGAATTGTTGCAATCTGATGATAAAACTTAAGTGAATTAGGAGTTTCATTTTATGGATGAGCAAAGAAATTGGTTTCTTGAGATGGAATCTACTCCTGGTGAAAATTCTGTAAACATTCCGGAAATGACAAGAAAAGATTTTGAAGAGTCCAGAAAGTTAGTTGATAATGCAGAGTCAGGGTTTGAGAGGATTGGCTCCAAATTTGCAGTTCTACTGGGGGTAAAAAACTATCAAACAGCATCACATGCTATAGAGAAATCTTTCATGAAAGGAAGTCGATCAATGAGGCAACTCCATTGCTGTCTTATTTTAAGTAATTGACACAGCAACCCCAAACTTCAACAAAATCCACCCTGATCACTCAGTGGCCATCATATCAAGGCAAGACTCTCCACCTGCAGAAAGATTATGACTTCTTGATAGTGCCAATGGTGATTAATTTTTCTAACAATAAAGTAAAGTATGTATGTTTCTTTTTTAGACACAATGCTATTTCACACTTAAGAGGCAATACTATAGTTATAAATATAATGTTTATATGCACTGAGAAACCATAAATCTCATGTAGTGGTTTGTAAGTGAACCTGCCAATATCTGCAACTTATGCCAGTACATATACGTATTTTTTAATATATATGATATTACCCCATAAATCTGAAAATTATAGAAGTCAAATGTAAGGAGCTTGCAAAGGGAGAAAATAGAGAAACAAGCACTTCAAGAGAAGAAACATTAGAAACATGACATTCATTCAGAAAGAAACAATAATATAAAAAATCTCACAATATATCAGAAATTTTTAGAGTAAAAATAAAGGAAATTTATAGAAAAGTAGTAAGAAGAATGTCAACTATTTCAACAGGTAATATTAGACAAATGAGAAATAAAAGGTAAGTTTAAATCAAGTGATCAATTAATTGATAAACAAAAATTGCAAAACAAAACAGAAATAGACTGTGGCATGGGCACATAAGAGAGTTCATATGCTTTTTTTCACATGTGGTAAGATCACATGAAAACTGTGATCATTCTGTTTAGTGCACAGGATGTTTTATCCTGTATATTTGCTGATAATGAGTAGCATTTTAAGTCATATATACACCCAAATAGCGTCATAACTCTTAGGTACTTATAAGGAGGAACAGAGACTTGTTCAAATGAACACACCTGCATCATATGAATGACAAACTGGAATTTTCTGGATGGAGAGAATTTACTATAAAACTCCTATAGATCCTACACACACACAAACACAAAGACACAATGGACTCTATCATATAAAGTGAGGTAAGCATTGAGTAGGGAAAGCTGGTGTTCTTGATTCCCTTAATAATCTTTATTTTTTATTTTTAATGCAGAATATCCTCAAGAAGGAATCATTTGTCATATGGTGAAAGAGTGTATGATCTTGGATTTTTCTGGCCCATGGGAGATTTCATTATTAAAACTTCAATTTAGAAAACAAAACAAAAAAACCCAAAAAACTTCAATTTTTATAGTAATTTAACTGGCAGCCCTGATGGGTAATGTCATTATCATCATAACCTCCTTGGACCCATGCCATCACAAGACTTTGTATCTTTTCTTAAGGAATCTGTCACTCTTTCATCTTGCCTCATTTCTGACATTGTGCCCCACAAGCTGGCTCCTTGACCCACAAAAACTCCATCTTATTCCTTGGCAGTCCAGCCAGGTTTTTTATTTGCCATTTTCAGCAGGTGCAGAGCTGTTCCTTTGCATGACACTTACCATCTCTTCCATCTGCTCTAAGTCATCATGAACAGGGACACAAGCATGCAGATGGCAGCTGTGTCTTGGTTCAGGCATGGCTGTATGTGAGTCATAAACACTATGGGCATCTTTTCTTTATTTTACTGTGGACTCAACAATTTTCTAGCAATATTCACCAGTTGCTAGCTATTTCCTGTTCAGAGCATAAAGCTACAGAAATTGTGCTCACTCTCATTAGTGCAGTACTTGATGCATGCTGCTGCATAAGCATCCTAATCTCATACGTCTATCTTGTTTCTACTATCAGAAAGATTGAATTCACAAAAGGACAGTCAAAACCTATTTGAGTTACCTTTCACATCTGGCATGCATTGTATTTTTTTCCTCAACTGTATTCATTTCTCACATAAAACCCATTTTAGAGTTTATATCAGTCAGTGATCTTATTTTATCTGCTTTCTATATTGTGTTGCCCCCTGCCCTTAATCCCATCATATACACCGTGAGAAATATGACCATGAAGACAGGTTTGGAGAAGTTCATCACTAGAAAATGCTTGATAAAATAAAATATTCTTATATTCATGAGGGTAGTAGTGACTCCCTTTTAAAATATGTGTTAGTAAAGTGTAAATATTTGGTCTGTTGCAACCTGTGTCTATTTACGGTACTACCTGAAACTATTGTGTATTACTTGCTAGACTGGAATGAAAAATAGTAACTAGTTATTGATGAAGCCATGTTTGTATCTGGAACATTACTGCTTTTGAGCTTTAACACAAAGCTTAGCAGGCTGAATTTTGTACCCCAACGAAAGGTGCTTTTAATTTTAATCTGCATGTCTGTAGATTAAATTTATTTGAAATAATTCATTGAATTTATTTGTAATTAGGACTTTTAAAAGATATTATTATTTAAGGTGTGGTCTACTGAATCAAGATGGGTCTTAGTCAATATTCCTGGAAGCCTTGCAGAGAGATGGCCATAGAAAGAAGCTGGAAGTAAGTAGAAATAAGTGAAGTATAGACCCAAGAAGAGAGATCTCCATGTAGGGGTTGGCCAAGATGCAAGCTAAGGAACTCCAAAGGATTGCAGCAAGCCAGCAACAGAATGTCTCAGATTGGGAAGAAAGAATGGTGTTGATGCCACCTTGATTTTGGAGTTATCATCTCTAAACCTATGAGACAGACAGAGGGAGATGAATGCTTTCAGAGGAGTTTATTCTCAGCTCTGTTTTCATGGAGGATCCTGAGGCAGGGAGAATTCTCTAACTGTGAGGCTCACAACTCATGTCAGGCAGCTCTTCTATTAGCTCTCTCTCTCTGCCTTTTGTTTTCCCTTAAACTACTCCTTCCACTCTCCATTCCAAATTGATGGATATTGTACAAAATAATGTCAATAAGACAAAGCCTGCTCCAGATTAAAAGGAAATATTCATGGAATGGTTGTGTATTGGATATTAGAATATAGATTTATAGGTAGGCATATATAGATAAAGATATATTTATAGATACAAAGTTGTTATTGAGAAATTTTAACCACATTCACATAAGGTATGAAGATTTTATAATAGTAGAATAGAAGATTTTAATAATACTGATTCTATATTACTAATCTATTTTTGTTATTATTTGCTATTAATTATTTACTTATTCAAGTCTAGGTAATATTTTAAGTTTTGCTTAATTTTGCTGTTTTCCTCTTGCACTCAACAAAGGTACTTTGAATAATGTTAGAATCCTTTCATCCATTTTCATGCATTCTGCTTTTGCTTTAATTTTATGATATTAATGTTTGTCAATCTGAATTTTGGAAGAACAGAGTGCTGTAACTACTAAAAGGCTGCCTCTGTTTTGAACTCTTCAAAACAGGTAAAACATTTTATCATTTGCCTTCACACTCCAAAAAGTTGTATGATATTTTTCTATCATTTTAATTCAGTATTCATAGTATATGTTCTCTGTTTCAAATCCATGACCTGAAAATAATTGTCTCCTATATTTTATTCATTACAAATTATGAAAAAATAATATGCATGTTCAGAGAGCTAAAATAACATTATGATACTATTTACACTGACGTGTCTAGATGACAAGTCCATATTGTATTACTTTTTTTTGGCATGGCCAGGTTCTGGGAATTGAACCTGGGTCTCTGGCTCTGCAGACAAGAATTCTTGCCACTGAGCCACCATTGCATTGCCCCATATCGTATTTTTTTTTCACAAAAGGGAAATTTAATAAAGATTTAGCTTAAGTATAAAAATACATATCAGTCTACCAAACACTAAACAGAGATCTGAGATATAAGATATTTAAAATACAGTTCTCTTGGATCAGCACCAAAAATATCTTTACTTTTCTGTACAACCTGTGTCATATTTTTTGGGGGGTGGTGGGGGGTGGTGCATGGTCCAAGAATCAAAGCTCGGTCTCCTGCATGGAAGGTAGGCATTCTACCACTAATCACCCATGCACCCTGTGTCATGTTGGTAAGTATAAGTAAGTTAAAGTTATTTTTGGTGAAAATCACAAGCTCCACAGAAATCATTAAAGATATATCTAAACAACTTTCAAAGGAATTTGACATCAAAGTCAGACAATTAACTTGGAAGGACATCATAATGAGTACCATCGAATTTTGGTAGTAAGCCTTTAGATGTCAATTTTGTATCACTGGAATATTTTACATCTCACACAAAGGAAGCACTAGAAACTTATGAAAATTATTAGAACTATTAACACAGAAGTGAAGAATTTGTGCAGCCTTCCACAATTTCAAAGAGGTAGTGATAGATAACTTGTCCTCATGGAAGATATCAAATACAGTTTCTTCCAAGTTGTTTCTCAGCCCTGGTTTGATGTAACGGTTCATCAGAAGAAATTCTAGGGTTTCTTTGCTGTCTATGTTTCCAGCAGCAAGACGTATGGGAGTCAAGAGGCCTCTCATTTGGGCACTGACATCTGCATCATGCTGAAGAACGAAAGAAGCCATGCTGGAATCATTCCACTTGCAGGCACTGTGCAGGGGTGTCCAGCCATCTGCAGTCACAGCATGAACATCAGCCCCTTGCATGATCAGTTTACAGACGATATCTAGCTGTCCACTAGTAGGCTGCTCAATGAAGAGGGTGTACTCATATTCATCTCTAGTGTCCACAGGAACGGCCTTCTCAGAAAGTAATCTCCACACTGTAGAAAGCCAATTTCTTTCAGCAGCCCAAAAAAGCAATCTGCTTGGATCTTTTTCCATTTTCTTTTCCTGTAATTAATACTACTCTTTGGTTTTTCATCTTGTTCTTCGTCTTCATCAGAATTGCCTACCCAGAGACTTTGGGTACCAGAAGGAATAAAGTGTCCTTGTATTTCCAACAATTCAAGTTGGTTAAAGTGTTCAGAGAAGTCCAGGGAATCCTCGGGTTTTGTTTTTTTAATCATCATATGCTTATACTTTCTCTTTTTTCCATTTTTACTGCTATTCTGAATAGAAAGCATTTCAAATGCCAGGGTATAAATAATCTTTTTAGAGATGAATTATGTCTGCCTTATTTTATGCAACAGGATCTGAGTGAGGGGAAATAGCTACTGATCTCTCATATTGTATTTTAACATAAAACTAAATGTTTTGTGTGCATTAGACAAGAAAAATACATATTAAATCAAGCAAAATATGGTTTTGGTTTCAATAACATTTAAAACATATTTATATCTACTTCCTCCCCTAAGACAATTAAATGGGGTGAAATTAAGAGATAATTTCTACCTACAAAGACAAAGAAAAGGAGGAAAGGAGCCACTACAGATGGGAAATACCAGATATTTCGTATCATATGAGAGCCCATATAAAGGGGGGATAAAACTCCATTGCTGCTCTTTCCTCAGGAATGAAGAAGCCATTATACTCTTGACAGAAATAGCAGAATGTAGAAGCCACAAGGGTTTAAGGAAAGAAGCATCAGTCTGAAGAAAAAAGTTTCTGTAAAATGGGAGGTGGGGACAAGAACTATACATTAAAAAGGGTATTCAGATATTATATAGTGTGAATGCATTAATTTCTTCTAAAGATATTTTGCAGAATGCTGGTGGCTAAGCTCACACTTCACTGGGAGAATCCTGAGGGATTTATTTCTGGAGGAAATGACTCCTTGAAGTAATTGATATTAAAGACCCTTAGAATCTCTGCATCCCTGGTCAAATAAATTGAGCTCTTCAAAAGTTCAATCCATGCTCATTGCACTTCCAAAAACTACCTCCTTTTAATTATGAACATGCATGTTAGGGTGCTTGTAGAAAGATTCAATGTAAAGGCCGAGAGCAAATGAAAATAATATTGACAGAAAAAAAGAAATAAAGAGGAAACAAGCATTGCAGGTATTAGAACAAATACCTATAATAAAATTATCATAGGGAATAAAAGGAGAATCCCTCCAATGAGAAGTAGAGAAGAAGCACCACAGTAAATGAGAGAGATATTTTAATATGGAAAAATTCTATCTCAGAAATAAAATTGTGCCATAGAAATGCTGGAAGAAGAATTGAGGTACATTACTAAAGGGTAAGATTCATGATAAAGAAAGTGAAAACTTAAAAGAAAATTTTTTAAAATAACATCAATGAAGAAAGCTCAATTGATAAAATTCCAGAAAAAAGAAATGAAAGGGCAGAAAGTTATCAAAAATTAAAATAAAATAAGATCATTCATCAACATGAAGTTAATTTTTAAAAATATTAAAACCATGAGTTAAAAACAGAAATTAAAATATTATGCTATGGCACATCCTTGTAAAATTCCAAAGTGCTGTGACTAGAGAGGCTTTTCTAAGATTATCCACTGATAGGAAGAAAAAATACGTATAATTGAGGTTGGATTTTAAAGGGATGAGCATTTTTAATACATGCAATTTTATTGGAGGCAGGGCCAGAGGTGAATAAACATTCAAATTCTTAGAAAAACCAACTTTTCACTTCATTTTTTCAGGTAGTCAAAGCAGAAATCTATGAGAGGATAGATTGTTTTGACTCTCGAAAACATAATATTATTTTGCTGGTTATGGAATTATAAATATAAAACTAATTTCCCTCAGAAATTAGAAGTAAAAAATATATCTTTATTTGAACAAATAGTTTAAGCCAAGATATCATAGTAAGAAAATGAATGAATGAATGAATACATAATGAGGTATTGTTAAATCGAAAAAGTAATATTTTAGGCTTCACTATAAAAAAGATACAAAAAGAAACTGGACCCCTCTCCCACTTCTGCAACTATATCTTCTGTCAAGGCCCATCAACTCGAAAACCACGGAACAGGGAGGGGCTCTGTATTAGTTAGGGTTCTCTAGAGAAACAAAATCAACAAGAAATATCCATAATTATAAAATTTATAAAAGTTTCTCACGTAATGGTGGGAACATACAGTCCAAAATCCATAGGGCAGGCTGTGAGGCTGACGACTCTGACCGAGGGTCTGGATGAATGCCACAGGAGAGGCTCACTGGCCGAAGTAGCAAGAGAGCTTGTTTCTTCTGAATCCTCCTTAAAAGGCTTCCAGTGATTAGATTAAGCATCACTCATTGCAGAAGACATGCCCCTTGGCTGATTACAAATGGAATCAGCTGCGGATGCAGTCAATGCTGCATGGAATGTCCTCATAGCAACAGACAGGCCAGCACTTGCCCAACCAGATAAACAGGTACCACCACCTGGCCAAGCTGACACATGAACCTGACCATGACAGGTTTCTTGGTCAGTCTATTTTTTTTTTCAGATAGTGATTAGTTTCAAATATAAGTCAGATCATGTCGCTTCTCTATTCAAACAATCCAAAGTTTTCCTCTCACGCATAGCACAAATTAAAAATATGTCCCATGAACAGCAGGCTCCACTGTTGGCAACTCTCTTTCTTCATTTCCTCTTGCTCATCTCCTCCTTGTCCTCTTCGTGAGGACGCGCTGCCCTCCGCTGGTCGGATGGAGCCTCCTACCTCAGGGATGGGCTTTTCAAACACTGCCAGTCAAGCCCTCCCCAGGTAGGCTCCCTCATCTGCTCATCAGAAAACTCTGCCTCCCACCAAAGGAAAATTCGCTGGTGAGAGGCAAAGGCATTCCCGCTTAAATCTGGACTTTGACTCACTGCATTGATTTAACCGAAGCAACATCATGGAAGTTACTCAAGAAATGAAGACTAATTGGAAGCTAGAATTAATTATAGCTCTGTCTATAAATGTGCAACTGACAAAATAAAAATATGACATACTGATACACTAATTAGTAAGATTTTATTATTGGCTGATACCAATTAAGAAAGACAATGGATATAAAGGTAGCCTATTCTCCCTTTAGGATAAACCGATAAATTGTCATTCCTGAGCACTGTTCAATCCCCTGGGAGAGCAGAAACAGAAGAAAACGTTTGAGCTCTTTAGCTTCCTGTTCTGCCAACACAGACACTGATGAAGCCAGATTATGTGGGCATCATAGGAGTGTTGAGAGAAATAGACACATCCTCTGGTCTCTATTGAAGTGAAAGCTCACAACCTCTTATCCTTGAAATCAGCTGTACTAGTCGTTAATCTCAAAAGACAGCTGGAACATTCCTGAAGAAGGCCAGGAGGGATTCCAGAAAGTCATTAATTTTAGAAGAAAATTTGTTTTAAATTTAAAAGTAACTAAAAAATAAAACAGCATTTAAAAATCCTTAAAAAAAATCCTTGTTTAACTAATAGTGAAAAATTGTTTAAATAAAAGCATCATATTCAAATCATATTATTATCTGGTGTTCTATTTATTCCATGTAAGAATGCCAGCTTTTCTTGAGATAAAATTCATTAGGGAACATATTAAATGTGGCTTTTTCTCAGTATAGCTATGTATGACTGTGAAAATTCTTTTTTTACTGAAACACTCAGGGGCAGAGAGTTACTCTTTTACAACGAAGAACTCACAATATTTGAAACAAAAACAACAGCAGAGATAGATAAAGTCAAATTTTATTGTAAATTTTATATCACTCAATACATCCTAATTCTAATTTTTTCTCTTTAATAAAATTGATTGATTCTTTTTTTCTGTAATAAACTGGAGAAAATTAAATTAGAGATGCTAACTGATAAAATATTTATATTATGTCTCTCCCAAATCCAGTGACCAACATTTACTTTCTGACCTTGCCAGTATCCACCACCATGGAGAGAGAATGAGCATATTTTTATAAAAGGAGTTAAAGGAGAGACTGAAAGTAGGTGAATTGTAAAGTATATTCTTAAAAATTAACTAAATGCACATGGAAAATGAGGAATAAAAGTATGTACAAATATATGGCATCAAACTGCCACTGCAGAAGGAATTGCCAAAGCATATTTCATCACCCATATGCCATTTGAATTTAGCTCCCATTTGAACTCATTCTCCCCTGCTGCATAAGGTGCATTAATCTATGCAAAGGATAGAGGAACACTAGGAAGGAGACTCACAATGTGATAGAAATCTGTTAGAAAATATTTGCAATATTTAAGAAGTGCAGTCAATAACAACATGCATTTTATTACTCAGAAAGATAAGAGAAAAAAGAACTTGTGGGGAAAACATATTTATATAATGTATTAGACCCAGGGAAATGTCAATAGAGTAGAAATAAAAAGGAAAGGATTTGATGAATATGATGTCAATATTCTCAGCTCATATATTGTAGGATATTTGACATCTATAGTAATCAGGTTATTCATGAAACTCTAGGTTTAAGTCTGTAAATGACAAATAATTTGGGTATGGTAAAGGAGAAGAAAAAGACAAACATTAGATAAATTCTTCATCAAAATTTTGAAATTTGTGAACAGCTCTAAAGTGGATGTTCTGCAGAGAAAAGTGGGCTAAGAATTTTATAGAATAGATGAGGAAAAATGACAATAAATCATCCAGTTTTTTCTCAGAATTATTTACATCACAAATTCTCAGAAACTCCGTAGAAATTGAGATTGTTTTCCTAATGGGACAGGATGTAGGGATTGGAAGACTAGGGCACCATTCAGCAGTTCTTAGTTGGGCAAATTTTATTTATCTAAAGGCTTGAGAGGGTTTTGATAGGTCAGTGGAAAATATGCAGTCATTCAGCATCTTTCACAGACTATATTTGAACAATATTATAATGACATGTGAACTTAATTTGGTTAAATAAAATTACATTAATCAGTTAATGATTAACAATAAACTGAAAATGATGCTCATGGGAGTAATTTTGTGGTTAATGAATTGATTCTGAGAGAACATATGCAGTCACACATTATAGGTTTAATTTTGAAACACTTGATATTGATGAGGTTTAATTCCTCTCTCCAATGAGAAATCACTTCCTTGTGTTTTTTTATTACTTCACATTGATAACTTTATGAATTCATTACATTCAATTCATATTCTTGTACATCTTTTTAATTTTGTATATAAAGATGTTTCAGTTTGCAAAAGCTGCTGGAATGCAATATAACAGAAATGGGTTCGTTTTTACAATGAGATTTAAAAGTTTACAAACTTACTGTTCTAAGGCTGTGAAAATGTCCCAATTAAGACATCAAGCAGATGAAACCATCTCTGAAGAAGGGCTGAAGGTATCCGGAGTCCTTGTGTCATGTGGGAAGGCACATGGCTGACATCTCCTGATCCTTTTGCCCCAGGTTTTGCTGCTTTCAGCTTCCAGCCCTTTAGGTTTCTATGGGTCCTTGCTTCCTTCTCCTGTGGCATTTCTCTCAGCAAGCTCTCTCAAATTTCCTGTCTTTTATCATCCCATAAAGGACACCAGTAAAGGATTAAGACCCATCTTGAATGGGCTGTGTCACATCTCAATTGAAACAGCCCAGTCAAAGGTGCCACCTACAAAGGTCTGCACTCACAGGGATGGATTAAAAGATCCACAACATAATATAACAGCTATTCTGACTATATATAATAGCTTCAGACCAGCACAGATATATGAATACTGAGATCAAAATGATGTTGAAATTTTATTTTTCAGAAGTCTTAGAGAGACGCTTAGAGAGAAAAGCACTGGTATCAGAAGCTGGAAGCAATGGAACTAATACAGTGAGTGAGTGCAGATGCCTTGTATGTTCATATTGTGGAAGGCCAGGAGCAATAAATCAGGCCTGAGCAGGGAAAGTCCCCAAAGATCTGGGGCAGAAAGTCCCCAAGAGTTAAACAATGACGATTGTCAGGAAACTGAGGGAATGGGATGTGTTTTGGCAACAGCTAACGGCATTTTTTCTACTTCTGTGATTAAGCTTGCTTGCTTGCAGCTGCAACCAGGATGTGGTTTTAGCCTTTATAAGCTCACCTTGAAAACCTCTGGGGGCTGCTCTCTGAATCTTCCTTCTTGGAGGTTTCTGAGGCAGTCGCTGGCCAGCTAATATAGACTCCAAATTGGCTTGCAGTTTTAACTTGTGTGCATTCCTAAGCATTGGGAACAATGTGGGTATGAGCCCATGACAAAGAAAAGCATGAAAAGTTTATGTGAATTTGGCCTCAGTACAAATTAGAGGATTGCCACAAGTGACCAGGCCAAGGACAATAGAATATAATGCTATTTTGCGGTAAATTTATTTTGTGGGATGAAATTCATATATGCAATATTTTATGGCTGCAGTTCAGAATGAAAAACTGCAGAAAAAAGTGTTCCAAGTATGGCATTTTACCCACCAGCCATTCCCCTAGCCTCTCCTTGAAAGCTCCAGAGCTTACTGCTCTGGAGGAAACAAAAAAGGGCCCTTTTTCCCAGGGTAAAAAAGAGCTGACTGAGATTCCCAGCCTCTAGATGATTGAGATTTTTAAGCTCCAAGTGGAGAAATCAGTTGCCAATATTTCTAAGCCCAGGCTTGTGGCTCCCATTGTGGGGGGTCGGGAGCAATAAATC
>PVIY010044899.1:0-19428 GCA_004026745.1 Myrmecophaga tridactyla | reverse complement strand
AGGACTTGGGATTCTACAATGGATTCTTGGCTATGACACCAAAAGCACAGACCATGGAAGAAACAATATATAAACTTGAGTTCATCAAAATTAAGTACTTTTGTGCATTGAAGGGAATTATCAAGAAAGTGAAAAGACAACCTACTGAGTGGGAGAAAACAGTTTCAAACCAAATATAGGATAAGGGTGCTATCTAGAATATATAAAGAAATTTACAGTAAACATAAAAAAACAATAACTTAATTAGCAAGTGGGCAAACGACCTGAATAGACATTTCTCCAAAGAAGCAAATGGCCGACAAATGCATTAAAACATGTTTAATGTCATTAGCCATTAGGAAAACACAAATTTACTTATTTTTTAAACATAACAACATACAAACATAAACATTCTTACCATACGATCATTCCATTCTTGATATGTAATCAATAACTCACAATATCATCACATAGTTGTGTATTCATCATCATGATCATTTCTTAGAACATTTGCATTAATTCAGAAAAAGAAATAAAAAGAAAAAATCTATACATACCATACCCCTTACCCCTCCCTTTCATTGATTACTAACATTTCAATCTATTAAATTTATTTTAACATTTGTTCCCCTATTAATTATTTATTTTTAACCCATATATTTTACTCATCTGTCCATACCATAGATAAAAGGAGCATCAGACACAAGGTTTTCACAATCATATAGTCACGTTGCAAAAGCTAACCATTATACAATCATCTTCAAAAAACGTGGCTACTGGAACACAGCTCTACATTTTCAGGCAGTTCCCTCCAGCCTCTCTGTTACACCTTAACTAAAAAGGTGATATCTATATAATGCATAAGAATAACCTCCAGGATAAACTCTCGACTCTGTTTGAAATCTCTCAGCCAGTGACACTCTATTTTGTTTCATTTCGCTCTTTCCCCTTAGGGTCGAGAAGGTTTTCTCATATCCCTTGATGCTGAGTCCCAGCTCATTCTGTCCCACGTTGTCAGGAAGGTCCACACCCCTGGGAGTCATGTCCCACGTAGACAGGGGAGGGTGGTGTGTTTGCTTGTTGTGTTGGCTGGAGAGAGAGGCCACATCTGAGCAACAGAAGAGGTTCTCTTGGGGGTGACTCTTAGGCCTAATTTTAAGTAGGCTTAGCCTATCCCCTGTGGGGTTAAGTTTCATATGAACAAACCCCAGGATTGGGGGCTCAGCCTGTAGCTTTGGTTGTCCCCACTGCTTGTGAGAATCTCAGGAATTAGGAAAACACAAATTTAAGTCACAATAGATACCACTTCATATTCACAAGGTTGGTTTGATTAACAGAAACCAAGCAGTGTTGAAGAGGATGCAGAGAAACTGAGGCTGCAGTGCACTGTGGGGGAGAATGCGAAGTGGGGCAGCCACTGTAGAAAGCAATATGCAGAGCCTCAAAAAACAAAAAGTTAGACATAGGCATATACCCAAAGAGAGTGAAAACAGTGATGCAATCAGACAGTAGTATACCAGTGTTTATAGTAGCTATATCCATGATAGCCCAACGCTAAAAGCAGCCTAAACGTCCATTGACCAACGAATGGATAAACAAAATGTGGTGCATCACACAATGGAATATTATTTGGCCCAAAGAAAATATGAAGTTACAAGACATGCTGCAACATGGCAGAACTTTGAAAATATTATGCCCAGTGAATTAAATAAGACATAAGGGCAAAAATTGTACAGCCTCACTTATAAGAAAGGACGAGAAACAACAAATTTGCAGATAGAAAACATGTTAGAGGTTACCAAGGGAGTGGGGGGTCGGGGAAAAGGGAGTATTTGTAAAAATAATAACAAAAAAGAATACTAATTCCTGTGCATTTGTGTTTACCACACACCAAGTCTGTGCACCTGGTGAAGAAAGTGGCACCATTATCCTGGTTTGGGGGTTAAGCACTGAGGCTCAGAGAGGTCCAGCTATCTGCTCAATGCTGCAGAGCCAGGTCCCATCTCCATCCAGGCTTGCTGCTGCAGACCCTGCCTCTGTTCCCGAGCACTGCTCCCCCGGGGGCTGCTGACTCCAGGCTCCAGCCTGGACTCAGGACCTGCAGTGAGAGCTCACGCTCCAGAGCTGGACCCCCGAAGGCTCGGCCAGTGGCCAAGGGGACAGGGAAAGCCCGAATGGCTGCCCCGAAGGCGCAGAGTGGGTTCTTCTCTCGCTGTTTGCAGCCTCCATTTCCTGACCTCTCCGGAGGCCTCACCGTGGCCCCAGAACTAAGGCTTCATCCATCAGGGGCTGGATCTGCCCAGGGCCCCTCTCGGGGTATGGGAGGGTCTGAGAAGATGGCCCAGGGGGCCGGATCTCTCCGTCCCTGCCCCACGTGGTGCACCTTAGCTCAACGTGGGGGCTCAAATCTTCAGTTCTTGAGCCTCTGCCAGTACTTTCCAGAGCGGATCAAGAGAAAGGATAAGGCAAAGGGAGAAGGGAAGGAATCAGAGGGCAGGAGAGAGACAGAGGGAGAGGGAGAGGGAATGGGAGAGGGAGAGGGGGAGCGGAGGGGGAGAGAGAGAGAGAAAATAATAGGGAAAGAGACAGAGGGACTGAGAGATTGGGACAGATTGATATGGAGATAGAGGGAGAAGCAGAACAACAGAAAGAGTTGCATCAAGGAAATAGGCAGAGAGGGTGGGCAATGGAGAGCTACACAAAAAGATCTGGAAAGAGACAGGAGGGAGGGAGAGAAAACGTTGGAGGAGAAGCAGGCCCTCTTCCAGGGGGGCTGGGGACCAGCCACATCAGCATCCTCTACAACGAAGCCGATGCCCAGCGTGCCCCTGGCGTGACCTTCACAGCCAGCCCTGAGTGGGCAGTGTGGTGGTTGTAGGGGAGCCGGGGACAACATGCGCATGCTAAAAGCCTGGGGCCCGGAGCTGTGGGTTCTGTGCATTCCTGAGTGAACTCCCCCGCCAGATAGCAGGCCGTGGTTAATGCTCTCACGTCCATGCGCCTCGGCCCCTGGACTTTAATTAGGCATTTCACTGGAAGGAGGCGAGGCCTTTGCATTTTCCCTGCAAATCCAGCTGCCAGCTTTATCGTGATCCCCCGCAGGAGTCTGTGAAAGAAATGGGCTTTAATCAAGAGGATGAGGGGAAGGGACATGTCAGAATTGTTGCCCCTCCCACCCAGAGTTTTATAGATCGGGGAAAAAAAGCCAGGTTGAGGGATTTCCACAGGGGGAGGAACAGGATTTACACTGAACAGAATTTGAGCTTGCTGAGGATTTCCTTATTATTGCTCTGACATGGAGAGCTGGAGGAGGCAAGCCACTGGGCCAGCACAGCTCAGTGGATTGCAAATGGCAGGCAGTCCAACTCAAGCTAGCTGAATTAAAAACCAGAATGAGTGATGGGCTCAGTGCTTGAGTTACCTGGACTGAGAAGTCCAGGGGAAAATCTCAGCTTCAGGTCTGGCTCGAGCCAGGTGCTATGATGTGATCCCTCTCTCCTTCCTTAATCTTTGCTTTTTCTCTGGGAGAGATTCATTCTCTTGTGGCTGCAGACTCCCGTCCTTCCTGCTCACCAATCCCACGAGTGCTTCCTAATGTCCCAGGCTTGACTCTTTGGGTGCTTATATCCTGGTCTCACTCCTGCATACTCTGGGACCCACAGTGACCCTGGGCTGGAGATGGGGCCGGTTCCACCCAACTACAAAGCCTGAGTGTGCAGGAAGAGTGGTTGTTTCCACAGGAGAAAATGGGCGAGCCAGGCAGGGAGTACAAGAATTCAGTAAAGTCAGAGCTGGTGATTTGCATGCTTCAGTTCCATTTTCTTAATTGCTGAAATACTGGGATATTTCCCTGCTGGCTGGTAAAAAGCTCCTGCCTTGAGTTTTCTGAGTGCTTTGCCCACTTTGCTCCCTTGACCCCTTGTCCCCTAAAATTTAGGTCACTTTGCCCGGCTGAACAGGGGTGCCCGGGAGACCAGCCTGTGCTCTGATTGGCCAGTGTCTGGGCCACGCGGTCGTGGCTATGTTACATCTCCCCCTGGATGCAGAGCCCTGGGCTGGGAACAGGAGCTGAGAGAAGAGCTGGGCGCGGTGGTGAGAGGGTCCGTGGGCCGTGAGTGTGCTGCCAGTGCTGGGCATGGAGGGACCACGGTTAGAGGGGGCGGCATGTGGCCAAGAGGACACGAGCAGGCACCAGCCATCGCACCCTCACCATGTGTGCCCAGCCCCGTGCCACTGCTTCACATGCATGCACGCCCTTCATCCTTGCTCTACTTTTGCATGTGCCACGAGAGGAAATCGAAGCTCAGAGAAGTCAACCGAGTCTCCCACAGCACCCAGGGGTAATGTCACAGCCAGAACTCAACCCTGAGTGCTTCTCAACACAACATGTGCCTTCCACTAAGCGGGTCTCTTTCTAGGGCTTCTGGGGACAAGGGTGGCACATAGGGTGAGAGTGCCAGGGTGGGGTTGGAGTTTCCTGCTTTTCCTTCACCTGCCCCCTCCTCTTCTAATTCTGCATCCTCTAAAACACTGCTCATGGTCCCCGATGGCTGGGGAACCTACCCTGTGCCAAAGAGGCTCCCAGCTTCTCCCTGCAGGGGAATTGGGTAGCTCAATGGCCGAGAAGAAACTGCTTCCACTGGCTGGACAGAGCAGGGCGGAGTGGGGCATCTTGCGCCACAGGGCATCTCTACCCTCCTGATGTCAGCCCAACACCTGACCCCCTTCTTTCTAACAGAACCCCAGTTTTACTCAGACACCAAGGGCGGCAGCCCCTGAGCTGGCCCACCTCCCAAGGCTCTCTGGCCTCGCGTTGGAGGGGCACAGGACCGCCTTCTGCAAGCTGCTGATCGGTGGTGGTGAAAATGGACTGAGTTACCGGGTGCTGGGTTTGGACCCGGGTAAAGCTGATGTGTAGCAGCTGCTGTTGGGGTTGGAGCTGTCGGGTACCCCAGAAAAGGCCGTGTTCTTTTAATCCACTCCTGTGGGTGTGGACCTATTGTGGGTGGATGGCCCAGCCTATTCAAGGGGAGTCTTAACTCCCTTTTGGAGTCCTTCATAAGAGGATAAGGACACACAGGAAAAGCCCAGAGGGTCCAGAGAAGCTGTGAGACAAGGACACACGTGCAGCAGCTGAGATGAAATTTAGAGAAGCATGCAGATAAAAGACACAGAATCTGAGGAAGGAAGCCACACATGGGGAAACCAGGACTGGAAGCATCGAAACCCAGGAGAGAAGGACCAGCAGACGTCGCCGTGGGCCTGGCCACATGATGGGGGGTGCCCAGGTGCCAGCAGCCTTTCTTCAGAGAAGGTATTGTCTTATCGATGCCCTAATTTGGACATTTTTAATGGCCTTGGATTTGTAAACTTAGAAGCTACTATATCCCCACTGTATATTGCATTTTGGCAGCTTTACCAAACCAAAACAGGTGCTTTAGAGGTCCTGATCCCAGCTCCACTGCTTTAGCGTGTAGCTTAGGCCTGCTGCTGGGCCTTCCCTGTCCAGCCTCTGGACCTGCAAAATGGGCAGATACAGTACTCTTCCAGCAAGAGGCTGAAGACTGAGAGGAATCAGGCAACATTTTGGAGCCCTCTGGGGTCATGGTGGACTTCAACATATCTGGGCCATTTTGTCTTCCTTAAAAATCAGTGAGGATTACTGAGTTTGGTAGATATTGTTGTTTCCAGCTCTCAGATTTCCCTCTGAAATTACCCCCAGTTATACCTTCAAGGATGTTTGGCTGCAGGGAGCAGAATAACCAAATAAACAGTGGCTTAAATGGTGGGGGCGGGGGGGGGGACTGTTGTTATCTCATTTCTTAAAAAGAAATCCTGAGGTAGGTTTCCCCAGGGGTGGCCCCCCTGCTCATGGATTAACAGATTGAATCACTGGCTCATCTATGGAACCAGCGTTTTTTGAGCACCCACTTTGTGCCGCACCCGAGAGGCCCTGGGGTGCAGCAGCGAATACAGCCAAGCCCCTGGGTGTGTGAAATCTACTTGTGAGCACACATCAGGGACTCTCTTCTCCTTCTCCCTCGTTCACACAGCGGTGAAAAGAACAGGATCAAGATTCAGCTTCTAGGGCCAGATCCCCTGCCTCCCCCCATAGTCCATATAAAATTGGGGTTCTGTTAGCAAGAAGGAAAGGGCCTAAGACGTGGGTCATAGGAACAGTCCCCGGAAGCTCACGCCCTCCACCTCAGCCTTGGCCCCAGAACGGATTCATGTGGGTCACATCTGAACCCAACTGGCAGTGAGGACAAGCCTGGCTGGGCCTGCACCTGGAGGGGAGCCAGCCAGCTGAGCCCGGCCTGAGCTGGTTGACTCTCGGCCGAGCTGTGGACACGTGAGTGAGAATAAATGGGTGATGCTTTAAGCCATTGAGTGGTTTGTTTCACAGCAAAAGCTGACTGATACATGGCACTGCTGTCCTTATAAGGCCATTGTGAGAACGCAATAAGACCGTGTGCCCCAAGCAGTACAAGGGCCTGATGCCCAGTGGATGGATGCACAGGAAGTTTTAAGCCCAGGGGTTTGCTCTGATGCCACCCGAGATGGAAACGAAGCCCGGCCTCGTTTCCGTGTGCCTGCCTCCTCTAAAGCATTGGGAATGTGTCTGCTTTTCTTTATTTCAGCAATTAGTGCTCCTGACTGCCCAGCAGGCTTGCCAGAGAAGCTTCCCTCACTGACCTAATTGCAATTACCCGCCATTCCTCCATGGAGACATGATAAACACAGAGAAGCCACTGGCTTAGGGCCGGCTTGCTGACATGCTCAGCTCTGTTCTAGGCTTGGGGCCGGGGTGGCCGGCAGAGTCACCACTTCCTCCTTCACCTCTGATGTGTGTGTGAAGCTGGCAGGCAATTAAGGGGCGTGCCTGGGCATCCTGCATCCTGGAGGCGCACGGGAGCCAGACCCTCACCCTCACGTTGTAAAGGATCCCTGCTCTCTGAAACGGACTGCAGCTGCAGAAGCAAAGTTGGCTCATATTTTTTAACTCCCAGGCCCCAGGAACCCAAGAGGCTTCTGGTACTAACTGAAATGTGCACAGTAACTGAAGCTGTCCCAAGTGGGTCGTCGCTCACGGTGCCTCTCTGATGCCCCATGCTGGTCTTTCTCATCTCCACAGTTCAGCAGCCCTAATAACGAGTTCACGTTTGCCACGCCACCTTTCTTTCGATTAGTGATTGCAACGTGTCTCTTTTCCTCATACATTTAGCCTCTTTGTGTCTTAGCTTTAAAGCACGTTTCGTTAGGTAGCATGTAGCTGAGGTTTGCTTTTTCATTCAGTCTGACAATCTCAGCCTTTTAACTGGGTTTAGACCATTTACATTTGATGTGATTATTGATATGATTGTTTTTTTCTCTACCATCTTGCTATTTGTTTTCTATTTTCCCCATCTGTTCTTCATTCCCCTTGCCCTCTGTTTCTACCTTTTTTTTTTTTGATTAATCAAGTATTTTTTATGATCCTATTTTTATCGACTTTGGTTGGTTCATCAGTGCTCTTTGTTTTGTTATTTAGTGACCGCTTTAGGGTTTGTAATATATGTCTTTAACCCATCTCAGTCTACCATCAAGTGATATTATACCATTTCACAAATACTATAAAACCTTACAATAGTATACCTCCATATTTCCTTCCTTTTTTGCAGCCGCATGTTATAACCCCCAAAATGTTATTATTTTTGCCCTAGACTATGATGTTTTAAAAAAGTTTCAGTATAAGAAAATAGTCTTTTATATTTATCCTAGTTGTTACCATTTTCAGTGATTCTCATTATTTATATAAAGTCATATATCCATCTGGAATCCTTTTCCCCCAGTATCATTTCTTGACGCACTTCCTTTAGCATTTTTTATAGTGCAGTTCTGCTGGTGATGGCTTCTTCCAGCATTGGCAAGTCTGAAATGTCTTTATTTCACCTTTTCCTTTAATTTTTTTTTAGCTTTCCCCATATACCCTTCTACTATTCACTCTGTCCAAGTATCAATTTTAAAGTAGTTCCTGCAAGAACTTATTTATATTTGTAGTGTTAATCGATGAGATCCAAGACTTTAAACAACCCCTTTCAAGCATATTCACCTTCAATGCGGCACTATTGCTTATAATTCCACTAACGAATTGCCGTCACCCTTATCCATTCCGCTACGGGTCAGTTCACCCTCATTAGCAAGTCTGCGCACGTTAGGTAACTACTTCTCCTGCTCTAGCTTCTAGCTCCAGGTCCCCTGCATTCTACACTGTAAGACTCTGAGTTTACACTTTCTAGGGGGTTCGTATCAGTGTAATCATACAGTATCTATCCTTCTGTGCTGGGTTATTTTAATCAGCATTATATCTGCAAGGTTCATCCATGGTCACTTCTATTTTTGAAAGATACTTTCTCTGAGCATAAAATTCTAGGTGGACAATTTTTTTTCCTTCAGTACTCAACTTGTTTTTCCAGTCTTCTGGCTTGCATTGTTTTCTTGTTAAGACATCTATTGTCATTTGTACCTTTGTTTTGCTGTCTATGATTTTTTTTCCTTTTTATCATTGGTTGCAAGCAATTGGATTAGGAAATGACTTGGCGTTGTTTTGTCATGTTTGTTTTGCTTGGGGTTTGTTGAACGTCTCGGCACTCTGGGTTTATAGATTTTCTTCAATCAAGTTTAGAAACATTCAGCCATTATTTCTTGAACTATTTTTCTGTACTCACCCCGATCTTTGCAGAATTCTAATTCCACGTGTATTGTGCCACTTGAATGTGTTCAGCAGTTCTCTGATACTCTATTATTTTTTTTCAATCTTTTTCTCTTTGTTCCATTCTGTGTAGTTTCAATTGTTGTGTCTTCAACTTCTCCAATTTTTTCTTCTGCAATGTTGAATTGGATGTTAATCCCATCTGGTGTATTTTTCATCTCACATGTTGTTTTTGTCTTTAGAAATTTGATTTGAGTTTTTTTTATTATTATCATTATTTTCTACATCTCTATCTCTACTTATTATGTTCAATCTTTCTCTAACTTTTGATTAAATGAATGCAGTTATAAAACTGTTTCAATGTCCTGTCTATCATCTGAATTATTTTTGTTCAGTTTTGATTGATTGATTTTTCTTCTCATTATAGGTTGGGTTTTCTTGCTTGTTTACATACCCAATAATTTTGGATTGGATGCTGGATATTGTGCATTTTACCTTGTTGGGTGCTAGATGTTTTTGTATTGTTGTAAATACTCTTAAGCTTTGTTCTGGGACTTAGAATACTTAGAAACAGTTTGATTCTTTCAGGTCTTTCTTATAAGCCTACTTGCTTCCCATTTTTTAGGACTTACCAGCCTTCATTGCCTGATGTCCAATGTCTTGAAAACTATAGCTTATAGGTATTTAATCTATTTTTTTTAAGTAAATGTTTCAGGTAGGAGGATACTTGTGACACCTCTTAATCTATCTTGGCCAGAAGTGGAAGTCAAAACAAGTTTTTATGTGGTCAAAAAAGCGGTCAGTTGCAACAATCTTTTGAGCATCTAGGATATACACAAGGCAGGCTAAGCAGGCTAAGATTCTTTGTTTATGATCAAGAAGCGAGGCAGTACACTCACGTTTTGAGCCCCGATCGTGTGTGTGGTTCTGCGCTACGTTATTTTAAGGTCTAGAAATGAGCCTACCGTGGATGAACTTCAAGCACGCTCTGAGTCGTGATTTTGGGGGTAATCAACAAAGAGACCAGATCACATCCTCCTTGTCCCCACCCAGGACGGCACCACACTCCGGGGTGGTGCTTCACCGCCAGCCCGCCGGGCAGCCCTGCCTGTCTTTGAGGCGTCTGCTGTGTGCATGTGTCCTTTGAAGCACGATGTCTTCCCTGGCAGGAAGGGCGGCCTCGGCCATGTGATAGGACAACTAACCCTGCAGGGCCAGGGGAGGCAGGCGCAGGCAGGGGACGGGGTTCCCACCGGCTCTGGGGCGGGGGGCTCACTCTCACGCTGGGGCACCCATGGTGAGGAAGCTCCCCGCGCAGGGCCTGCACGTAAAGCATCTTCTCGCCCAGGGGCCTGCTGGAGCTCCCAGGGGCCACTTTGGTTTCTGAGTCAGTCATTTTCTGGTTCTCTCTGCATCCCATGGCCTCACTCAGCATCTCTGCAATCCCTGCTCTTGCGGCCATCCGCTTACAGATGAGAACTCAGACTCGGATGGTCAGGGGCGCAGGCGAGATCTGAGTACAGGTGTGTCTGGCTCCAGAGCACCCCCCCCCCCCCGCCACTGCCCCCTGTCCTGCCTCTTGTCAAAGCGAGTCAGAAGGAAGAAGCAGCCGGAGGCTGGGAGAGGTGGAGGGAGCCCCAGCCCAGCTGCCTGCTCACCAGCGCGGCGTGGTAAGAGAGCGCTTGGCAGAAGATGAGGATAAATTAGATTACTCCGAGCGTGCAGTCTGCAATCAAAGGCCTTGCCTTGCAGGAGGAGAGGCCCTGCTTGCCGAGTGCTCAGCCGCCAGGAGACCCCACTCCACTCGGTGTGGCCCAGGCACAGGCACCGAAAAATAAAACAGTCCCGAGGCTGCTCCCTGGTCCCTTCCCTTTCCTCGGCACCCCTGCCAACACGGCACCCCCAAACCCAGTCTGTGGGTCCGAGGGGGCCTGGGAGGGGCCCTGCTGTCCTCTCCCCACCGAGGCCTGGTTCAGACGACACCCTGCCCAGAAACCGCAAGTTTACGAAGTTTATGAATCCCAGAAGTCTCGCTTGCTCAGGTCAGGCGGAGAGCTTGGCTGACATCACAGGAGACATTTTTCTCTGTCAGGGAGCAGAGTGCAGCACAAAGAGGCCAGCTGCAAGGCCTCAGAGCCCAGCCTCTAATTGAAACAGTGGAAAATTAGATAACTTCACAAATTCATCACTGCTGCCGCTGGCTGTCAGGGGGAAGGCTTCAGGGTTACCCCCCACCTTTTGTTTATATGCTAAAGGGGTCCCTCCAGTTGGCCTCTGTGTGTGTGTGAGAGAGAGTGTGTATGTAAGTGTGTGAGTGTGTGCATGTGTCTGTGTATGTGTGTGCACACGGCTTCCACATTTAACAACCCTTGTTCTACCTTTTCTGTTTTATCCTTCCCTTCCTTTTTGTTTTTATCCCAGTCAATTAAAATCTTCATCGTCTACTTACCCATGGAAAGGGAACTTGGAAAAGCCATGACTTTTATCACTCAGCTGGAAGGGACATTACTATTCTAAGTTGATTTTGTGTAAAAGGCCATTTAATTCTCCCGATGACCATAGGAAGTGGTTGCGTCGAATCCAGTCTACAAGAGGACACTGAGGCTCCGAGAGCAGATGCCAGCCCGGGGCATTCGGCCGGGATTGACCCCAGCTCTGCCGCCTCACAAGTCTTTGCTTGTCACTCGCCAACATTTGACCTTGATGCAGACTCTGCAAAGCTCCCGATGCTGCCCACCCGGGCGGGTGCTTATGAGGAAGCAAGGGGTAGGGGCAGGGGTGGCTGGGGGCCCTGCACTTGGCTGCCTTCCCTCGCCCCGTGCTCCACGACTCAGGTCCTGAGACTCGCCCCGTTTTACAGGGAAGGACACTGAAGACTAGAGGTCGGCACGGGTGGCCCTGTCCGCAGCTGCCCTCGCCCCAACCCGCCCCCCTGCAGCCTGCTCTCCCCACGCTGCGGCCCTGGGGGTGTCCGTGGGGACTCTGGCCTCGGTGGGTGACTCAGAGGCTGGGGCTGCAAGTTCTGCAAAGCCCCTGGGGCAGCCCCGGTGGCCCACGGCGGGGAACGGCTGGAGAAAGCCCCCTGCCCTGCCTGACCCCCCGGCCCGCTTCCTTCCTGCTGTGGCCCAGACTCCTTGAATCCGCGCCGTGCCGGGAGCCCTGCCTCCGGGGAGGTGAGATGGCCAAGGGCCACATGGCCAAAGCTGCCCGGCCCCGTCTGCCCCGGACTGCCGCATTGCCTTCACGGGTTTACAGTGAAACGGACGCTGCTGATGGTAAAGCCCAGACAAATGCAGAAGGAAGCCGGGTGCCTAGAAGGAGAGCCAGCGCTTTCTGGGTATGTCCCAGACCCCAGTTTTAGTGCTGTAAGCGCATTGTCTCATTTCGCCCCCACAGACACCCTGAGATGATTGCCCCATTTTAGCGGTGAGGAAACTGAGGCTGAGAAGGGTTAAATCTTCCCTGGGATGGACCACCCAGCAAACGGTCAAGCCAGAACCCAAAGCCAGTTCCATTTGACTCTGGAACCCACAACCTTTACTGCACGGCTTTTACACGGGGCACCCCGCGCCTGAAAACATCTGCTTGGGTTCACGGAAAGTAAATAAAAATATGAATAGAAGCACAAAGCTATCATAGAATATGATGCAAAATGTTTATTTTTCAAAGAGAAATGAAATTCTTAAAGACATTGTGAGCCCTGAGAGTCGATGTCCCCGGCCTCTGATGAGTGTTTCTGCTCCGCTGGAATTAGGGAGACTGAATTAAAGGGTTTTTGCAGATGCGACCATGGGCCAAAGAGGGCAAGGGACTGGTGTGAGGGTGATGGTGACGCGAATGACAACCACTGCTCGCCTCCTCGGTTCCACCATTCGCCCCCTCTGTTCCACCATTCGCCCCCTCTGTTCCACCATTCGCCCCTCTGTTCTACCGTTTGCCCTCTTTTTCCACCATTTGCCCTCTCTGTTTCACCATTTGCCCCTCTTTTCCACCTGCTCAAATGCTCTTCCCCAACCCATGCTCGTGTCTCCGGCACTCTCTTTGTTCAGGTCTCTACTATAATGTCACCTCCTCCAGTGGCCCTCCCTGATACTCCCCTCCCCCAACCCTGTCCCTGTAGCTCCTTCATTGTGGTAGCCCTGCCCTCCCTTGATATTACACGTGGTTTTGTAGGTTTTTCTGTCTCCCCACCAGAGTGCAAGCCCGCAACGTCAGAGACTTTGCTTTGTGCCTGACATACTGTGGGTGCCAGGAAGCCCTTGGCACCCAGACACTGAATGAGCAGAGGGACTCAGGGAGGCCCTTCAGGCTGCCCTGGCCCCGGTTCCCCGCCCCGCTGTACATCAGAATTGCCTGCAGAGCTTAGAACACTCTCCGTGTTCCCGGCGGTGAGACTGTCCCTGCTGTGCGTGCGTGACAGGAGGCAAGGACATGTGCATTGGTCAAGGCCCAGAGCGAGCCCCTCCCCGCCAGACCATGGGCTTTAGTTAACAATAAGACATCAGTGGTCGGTCCTCAACTGTCACAAATGCACCCCACTAATGCCAGAAGCTGATAACGGGAACCCAGCTGGGAGTAAAGAGGTTTATGGGAACTCTGCACTTCCTGTTCACTTTTTCTCTAAATCTAAAACTGCCCTAATATATATATATATATAATATTTTATAATATATATATATATTATATATATTATAAACTAAAACAACAATAGAAAACCCAAAGCAAACCAAGCCAACCCCTCCTCCCCCCAGCGACATCCTGTTTCTTTTCCGCAGAAGTTCCAGTTCTCCTTCAGCTGGTCCGGGGTGGGCTGGCATTTCCCTTAGGACCTTGCATTTGTCCTAAAGCGCAGTCAGGGCTGGGAGCCGGCCCCAGCCACACACCTCAGGGCAAATCTCATTTAAAAGTCCCTACTGGGCTCGCTTGGGCAGCACATACTAAAACTGGGCCAATCCAGAGGAGATTAGCACGGCCCCTGCCCAAGGGTGACGCGGGATCCGTGAAATGTTCCGTATTCTTTCCTCAGGCCTTTGACAATTGCTCTAGTATTTGGATCCAGTATAACCAGGGCAGGACAACGATAAAGCCTTAACCAGTAATGAGCATATGGAGGCGATATTCTCCTACTTCTTTTAGAAATAACACCCATGCATTTATCCTGGCATCATACTTTAAAACAGATTACTTTTGGAAATAGTCTTTTTATGTTTGTGGATTCTGTGTTTCTCCTGTCACTGGGCCCTGGCAGCGTTTCTCATCAACAACCTGGCCAAGGGCTATTGTGCAAAAGTGTCGTCTCCCCCTTGTCTGGCACCCGCTGCCCTCTCCCCTGGCTGCAGTGCCCTGCTTCCCTCGGGGACGCACCCTTTCCTGCTCTCTCCCCAGTCTCAGGTTGAAGCGGGTCAGGGCTGGGTATGTTGTCCAGACCAGGATGGTGAGAGAAGTGCCCCCTCCTCCCACCCAGAGCGGCTCTGTGCTGGCCTGGGACCAGATCAGCCCAGAGAAGGGCAGGGCCTGGCTTTCGGGGCCCCTCTGGGACAGGGGCCAGCCAAGTGCTGTGACTCCTGAAGGCCAAACCCAGATGGAGGAAGGAGAGCTGCAAGGGAGGAATGAGGACCTGGGAACACTGGGGGCCTGGATGTGGGCATACCTGAATTTACCCCGGACCCTCTCGTCCTGTCTGTGCTGCCAGGCCAGGGCGATGGGCTGTCCTGGGTGAGTCCCTGCCCTTATCGCCCTCTTTCTCTGCCCCCTGTGTGTGTCCCCAAGCGTGGCCTCCAGAGAGCAGAGCCCCAGGTGGCCCACAGAGTGCCCCGAGCGTGAATGAGGAATAAAACACGGCCGCCTTAAGTCACACACACACACACACACACACACTCAGGCACTCCCTATGGGGTCAGCCTGTTTCCTTATTCATCACGTTTTACAGATGGGAGAATGGACCCAGAGAGGATGAGTGTCTCCGCATAGCCCCACAGTTCCCAGCTCGTCCCTGGGTCCCTCCCCAGGCCTGGACAGTGGAGTCCAGAGAGTACCTGCCGAAGCACGTTTCCACGCCTGGGTCCAGCTCTCCAGCCCCAACACCACCGCCTCCCTTCCTTATTCCCCCTGCCTGCAAGAGAGAACGCCCAGAGATGCATTCTCACCCCGTCGCTGTCGCTGGTGCTTCCCACATCTCTCAGGGCCCCCCGTGCCAGGCCCTGCCCAAGAGGCGGGTGTGCATCTGTTAGCTCACCGCAGCTGTACAGGGTGGGGAGTGGGTGCCATTTTTCTTTGGATGCATGGTCCAAGAATCGAACCCGGGTCTCTGGCGTGTGAAGTGGGCATTCTCCCACTGCCCCACCCATGCACCCCATCTCCTTATTTTTTCAGAAGAGGAAACTGAAGGCACAGAAAGATTAAAAACTTGTCTAAGTCTACACAGCCAATTGAGAAAAAGCATTAACTGAAGACATTCTCAGCCCGAGCCCCATCTTTCCCTCCCCCCTCATATTGCACCAACATTTTGTTGATAGTTTTATTGAGATAAATTCACACACCACACAAGTGACCCATTTAAAGAGCACAAAGGGATGGTTTTAGAATATGGTCGGAGAAGTGCAGCCATCACCCCAGTGGATTTTAGAATATTTTCATCCTCTGGCAAGGAAGCTCTGTTCCCTTTAGCTGTCCCCACCCCTAACTCCTGTCCCTCCCCACCCTAAGCAGCCACTAACCTAATTTTTATCTCTGTAGATTTCCCCGTTCTGGACTTATCATGGGAACGTTCACCCACATTTGAGGGGGGTCCTGTGCCTTGGCATCTGAGGCTCTGGGTCTGAGCCGCTCCGAGTTGTGGGCCACAGGTGCAGGCAAGCTCGGCCCTCACCTCCACTTCATCTGTCCCTGGAGCCAGACTTGTGCTTCCTCTACAGACCTCCCAGGTTGCTGTAGGCTCAGGTGGAGCAGCAGGGGCTGCATTTTGAACACTTGCATGCTTGGTACCCGTGCCACGCCCATTTTGTCTTGGGGACCATGCGGATGTGGTCGGCTGTCCTTGAACAGCTCCATGCCAGCCTCTGCCGGCTCCCGACATCCCCCCTGCTAGGAGGGGGGTTCTTCCTCTCCTTTGCTTGGAACACTAGTCACTCCTTAAGGCCCCTACCCCCCCCCGTGAGTGCCCCAAATCTCTGTCACCCCTCTCTGCACTGTGCAGGGCAGGAAAGGCAGGGCCGGGCGGCTGGGAAGGGAGGCAGGGTGTGGGGACAGTGACCATCCAAGGCCCACTGCCCGCCTGCTGAGGAGGCACCTTCTGTAGAGAGGACCTGGGAAGGCGGGTTAAGATAAAGCTCCCCAGTCAGTTCTGTGGCCAGAACCTTGACAGCTGCGCATTTGATTTGTTGACTTGTGCATCCAGCTCACATTTAGCAGCCGCCATCCTGCGGTGGGCCTTGAGTTCTCGCTCGGGGTGGAGGGGGTGGCCTCTAAGCTGCAATTCTATCCCCAGCTGCCACGACACTCTGTGCTTTCTCCCTCGGTAACGCTGCTGCTTCCCCGCGCTCGGCGGCTGGCCTGTGCGCTCTCTCAGTAGGATCACTGGTGCACGGGTGAACAATATCCAACCACTCTCCAGAAAAAAGCAAAACTCATTTGCTGCATTTGCCAATTTCCATGGTGTAAATATTCTCACCATGGCTGATTTCAGGCCACCAACGTGAGGTCACTGGGTGGGAAGAGGTGCCCAGCAGCACACACTCAGCTGGGGATTCCAGTGATTTGAGAGACAAATAGCCTCAAGGCATAGTAAAAGGTAGTTAAGTCATTAGGAGGTAATGAGTTATGAGCATTTATTAATTTTGTTGTTAGTGTAATTTATTTATTTTGAAGTGCACATAAAACCTGGGGAGTTTGGCTCCAGAATCTACACTCTTAACCCCGGGGCATAATAATACGACTAGTCTCATGAGGTTGTTTCAAGGGTTAATGCATGAAGTGCGCTTGGAAGAGTGCCTGGCACATGGTTTGCACGCAGTCAAAGCTGGCTGTTCTTAGTATTGTTCATGTTAATACAAGCTGGTGATCCATAAGTAAGTAAAACACAATCCCTGCCCATGAACTCACAAAGCAGAGGGTGAGACACACTTATGCGAGTCAGAGCGGTCTGTTTCACAATAAAAGCATCTAAAGCATGTGTGCTTCATGGGCACAAAGGAAGGGCTGATCAATTCTGTTTATGGGGTCAGGGAAGACTTTATGATGGGAGAAGTATTTCAGCTGGGTTTTGAAGGATGAGTAGGAGTTCACCTGGCAGTTTAATGAGTCAGATAGAGATGATACAGAGGAACTGAGTCATCTGTTTGGCTAGGAGAGCCTTTGTTTAAGTTGCTGTTCCCATTCCCCTGACTCTTCCCACCATGAAAATCGATGTGCTCTTTTATCCGGACCGCAGAACCATCCCAACCACTGTTCTAACCTTGCCTGAGCTTGGTTGGCTGTATCTCCCAAGAAGGCTTCTGAATGGAGGAAGTAAAGCCTGATTGCTAAGAGGGCTGGAATCTCTGGGTCTGGCTCCTGACTCCTACACTTAGCCAAACAAGTCAAGTAACCTCCATCCATCTCAGTGTCCCCTCCCATAAATGGGGTATCCTAAAATCTCCCGCCTTGCACTGCCACATGAGAGAAATGAGATAGTGGTCAGCAGATGCTTAGCACAGGGAACAGAAAAAGTACTCAATAAAAGCAGTTCATAGCATGGACCAGCCCTTGAGATGGCAATTGCTCCACTCTGCCCACAGCTGAAAAGATGGGTTAACTTGTGCCCTAGTTCGTTTGAGCTGCTATCACTGAGAACCACAAACAGGATGGCTTCAAACAATAGGAGTGGGTTCTCCCCAGTCCTGGGGGCCAGAAGTCCAAAGGTGAGGTGTGGACAGGGCTGCTCCCTCGGAGGCTCGAGGGGAGGCTCCCGAGCCCTTCCAGCCACTGGGGGTGGCCAGCCCTTTGGCTTGTAGATGCGCTGCTCCCATCTCTGCCCTTGTCGTCACATGGCCCCTTTCCCCATGTATCCATGTATCTGTGTCCAAATCTCCCCATTCTCATGAGGACCCTGGCACTGGGATGAGCGCCCACCCTTGTCCTGTTTGGCCTCCTCTGAACTAGCACATCTTCCGAGACCCTATTTACAAATAAGGTCACATTCAAGGACTGGGGGTTCGGACCTGGACATGACTTTGGGGGATGCCATTCAGTCCAGCCCAGTGCATAAGCCAGATGAGCCGGGGGTGGGGGTGGGGGGCGCAAAGGCCACCCCTGTCCAAGCCCGCGGACCTCACCCCGGGGCTGGTTGGGAGTCAGGAAGCCCGCGGCCAGGTCCCACGCCCCCGTGTCACCGTGACCTTGTACCCACAAGGTAAAGGCATCGGGGCCAGCCGCCTCTCGGTGCCCCCCACGCCTTTGAACTCTGACAGTAATTTCACGTGGAGAAGGGGCTGCTCAGCGCGTGTGTTTGATGTCTTTTCCGGCTTTTGTAACGCCGTTTCCTGGCCAGGAGGGAGAGGGTTATTGATGTAGAAGAGCTGCTTTTTGGCATAAAAATTCCCGAGCATGTAGAAAACCAGCATGAATGAACCTTCTGATTTAGACGGTGGTTGGCGATTTAAATTGTTGGGCCTTTTGGTTTCTTTATTTTTGTTCTACTTTTCCTTCTTAACTTGGTCCCCTCTGGGATTACCCGTTCATTAAATGGACCCGTGGAAACAAACATAGGGAGGCCGCCGTCGCCCGGAGCAGCCAGTTCTTGCAAATTAAATTGTTAAATTGTTGGTTGATTTCATTTGAGAATAGATACAAAGCTTTTAAGTATTGCCATGAATGGTAGCATGTACTATAAATGTATTTACTACACTTAATACAGTGCAATACAAAACACTACGATATAAAACAACATAAAGTTAGCAAGATAGAGCAGGGTTCAGCAAACTTCTTTCATAGAAAGCCAGGTGGTAAATATTTGGGGCGTCACTGGTCATACTTTCTCTGTTGAAATTACCCGACTTCTCCTTGGAGCAGGAAAACAGCCACAAACAATACACCCGGGAATGGCTGCATCCTAATAAAGCTTTATTTGCTCTCCGGAGGCCTCTCCTTTCTTCGCTGGTGTGAGCCTGGTCTGGGGCGGCCAGGCTGGCTGTGGTTTGCTTTCCCATGGAATAGTGCTCTGGTGGCAGAGTCAGAAGAAGTGGAGTTAGAACCCCGGCTCCACGACTTAGGAGCCATGAGTTGGCAGAAGTTTCTGGAACTCTTGGACCCTCGGTGTCACCTGCAAATGGAGATGGGAATGCCACGGAAACCTCGGGTGCTGAGAGAGAGAAATGGGAAGAGCCAATCTCAGTGGGGGAGAGGGTGGGGTGGGGGCGGGGAGCTGAACTCTCGGCTCCGCCCCACTGCTGACGTCCCTTGCCCAGTCCCGAGGCTCTGGGATCCTGTTGGTCCCTCATGCGGTGCCAGCGCCAAGAGGACGCTAAACAGAGGTCAGTGTCACCCGCCGGTCCGGGAGGCGCTGAGGCTGAGGCGCCGTGGCTGTCCCTGGGCAGTCCCCGCAATGCACGCATTCATCATGCATCCGAAAACCAGTAATGGCCACCTGTGCCCGTAAGCCTCTGCGAGCAGCCAACAAAGGACGCCCAGCAGAGCAATCCGTCCTCATGGAGCCCACGCGGGGGCATCTCCTTCTGATGGCGGCGCAGGGCTGATTGGGCTGCGGTCACTGTGGTGGGTGG
>PVIY010044898.1:0-19445 GCA_004026745.1 Myrmecophaga tridactyla | reverse complement strand
GCCTTTTAAGGAGGATTCAGAAGAGACAGGTTCTCTTCCTGCTTTGGCTGGCAAGTTTCTCCTGTGGAGTTCATCCAGACCCTCCATTGGAATCATCAGCTTCATAGTCTGCCCTACAGATTTTGGACTCTATATTCCCATGGTTATGTAAGAGACTTTTATAAATTTTATATTTATGAACATTTCTTGTTGATTCTGTTTCTCTGGAGAACCCTAACTAATACAAATACTTTCAATAGTTTTTAATTTATTAAAATCTGTTTTGTGCTTCAATGTGTAATCTATTTTGGATAACATTCCATAAGCACTAGAGAAGTTTATATAACCCTGCTTTTTTTTTGAGTATAATGATCTATATATGTCTGTTAGGTCTAATACATTTATCACATTGCTTAGGTTTTCTAATTCCTAATTCATTCTCTGTCTGGTTATTCTATCTGAAGGAGAAAGTGGTGTATTAAAGTCTTCCACTATTATTGTAGTACACTATTATTATAGAAATGTCTATTGTTCCCTTCAGTTTTGACAATGTTTGCCTCATATACTATGGAGCTCTTTAATTGGGTGCACAAACATTTTTGATTATTATTTGTTCTTGGTGAATTTTCCCTTCTTTTATAGGTAGTGTTCTTCTTATGACATGTTTGCAGTTAAAATCTATTATTTTCTGATATGAGTATAGCTAGTGCTGCATTCTTTTGGTTATAACTTCCATGAGAAAACTTTTTCCAACCTTTTCAATTTCAATCTATTTGTGTCTTGGGTCTAAGATGGGTTTCTTGTAACCAGCACATAGATGAATCATATTTTTAACCCATTCTGCCAATCCGTATCTTTTAATTGGGAGTTTAGTCCACTAAAATTTAGATATATTACTGCAAATGTTGTTCTTGAATCTACCATCTTACCCTTTAGTTTTTTAGATATATATTTCCCCTCTATTGTTTTACCTTCAAGTTACCCTTATTAATACTCTACAATTCTGTGTCCATTTCCAGATTACTCTCTCTCCTGTCCCTTTATTTTCAACTGACGGAACTCCCTCCAGTATTTCTTGCAGGGCAAATCTTTTGTTAACAAATTTTCTCAATATTTGTTTGTGAAAATTTTAAACTCTCCCTCACTTCTGAAGACAATTTTGCTGGATAAAGAATTCGTGGCTGGTAATTTTTCTTTCAGAATTTTAAACAGTTCATGCCCCTGACTTCTCACCTGCATGGCGCCCATTGAATACCAAGAACCTATTTTCATGTGGCTTCTCTTGTATGTTCTGAAGTGTTTTTCTCCTGCTGCTTTCAGAACCTTCTGTTTCTCTTCAGCATTTGAAATTTTGATTAGTATGTGTCCTGGAGTCGGTCTATTTGGATTTATTTGATTTGGAGATCATTGGGCTTCTTTTATTTTCACATTTATATCTTTTATAAGTGTGGGAAATTTTCCCCTATTATCTCATCAAATAAGCTTCCTACCCCTTTTCGTTCTCTTCTCCTTCTGGGACACCAATGATTCTTATATTTGTGCACTTTATGGTGGCTAGCATTTCCATGATATCCAGTTCAAAATTTTCTATCCTGGATGGGTCATGGTGGCTCAGGAGGCAGAGTTCTCGTCTGCCATGCTGGAGACCTTGGTTTGATTCCTTGTGCTTTCCCATGCACACACACACACACACAAAATTCCATCCTTTCCACTATTTGTTCTATTTTGCATTTGTATTCATTTGTCCTGTCCTCTAGCTCACTTATTTTTCTTTTGCTTCTTCAAATCTGCTGTTGTTTGCCTTTAGTATATTCTTAATTTGACCTATGATAATTTTCATTTCCATAAGATATGCTATTTTTATATTTATTTTCTCAAATTCTTCCTTCTGTTCCTCTAATGTCTTCCTGATATCTTTTATGTGTTTAGCTTACCCACTGAAGTTATTTAGGAGATGTGTATGAACATCCCTTTAATTAGTTGCTCCAAGTTCTGTGTCTCCTCCAGCTTTTTAATTTGGTCATTTGGCTTGGCCACATCTTTTTGCATCTTCATATGCTTAGTTATTTTTGTGAATTTCTTTGCACTTGATTATCTTGACAAGGTTTGTTTGAAAAGGTTGTTTCCCTGTTTGGCTAAGATTTTGGAGTTGCTTGTGTTTGCACTGAAGGTGTCCTTTTGAACTTGGTTTGTCAGTAATTCCTACCAATCCAAGGCTGGGACCTCATCAGAAGGTGGTCTCTGATTGAAGATCTGTTAAAGGCTGGGTGGAAAGGCAATTTTCGAGTGTGCAGTTTCCCTGTTTTTCCAGCACACTGTGCTCTTGGTCTATCTCTTCCCTTTAGGCCTGTCTCTCCCATGCTGTGGTAGCTGGCTGGAAAAGATCCAGGTCAGGTGAAAATCAAGTCAACCCACAGGTATCTATGTGCTGAAGGTCACCATCCTCAGGAGATTGGGGTGGACACTGTGCACCTTTGTGGAGAATCTACTGTGCCCATGATGGATCTGGTGGTTCCCAGGTTCCTGTGTGGAATATCTTGTGCTTTAGGACGGATCATTTCACCTTTTCCTGCCCACAGCCAGCCCAGGAGTGCCTAGTGCTACAGTGCCACTTGCTCTTTCATTCCCCCTCTCCACTGCTGCTTAGCTTTCTCTCAGCCTCCATATCAAACGTGTACCCAGCCTGGGTAGAGTCAGCTGAGAATTAAAGATGCAGTCTCACCTTAGGCCTAAGGGAAGTAGGGGACTAAATAACCCAGTGTTCTGGGCAGGACAGGAAGAGCACAGAAAGACTAGCATCACGGTTGGTTCCTACCAAGGGAATATTGGCAGTGATCTACAGCCTCTTTGTGAGTCATGGGTCTGGCTTCTCTGGGAAAATCTGACTGTGGAAGGTCCTGTCTGTGGAGACCCTCCTCCCATAATCAGCCCTATAGGAAACAGAAGCTAGAGATAATGAAGGGAGTGTTAAAACCTATGAAGACAATTTAAAAACAAGAAGAATACATCAACATTTCCTGAGATCGAACAGGGAAAATAAATATTTTTCCTAGGGTTCAAACAACTGCACAAATAGGGCAGTCTAAAAAATCATTCATATGTGCAAGTCAACAATCACATAATTAAGAGCTGAAAAAGTTCTGATCAACTAAACGTGAGCTGCTGTAGACATCTAAGATAAGTTGAACCAAGTGTAAAAGCCGAGTTCTATAACAAAACTAATCAACAAGATTGTTGGGAAAAAGAAAGAAAATGATCTCTAGAATAAACTAATCAAGAAAATCAGATGCCTAGACACCAAAACAACTCACAAACCATATGAAAAAACACGAAGTTACAGACCAATCAAAGGAACAAAATAAAACTTTGGAAGAGATATAGGAGTTAAAACACCTAATGAAGCCTATTTGAACAAATCTTCTGCATCAATTTGAGAGGAAGTAAAACATGGGAAAAGAAATAGAGGAATATTGGCAGTGATCTACAGCCTCTTTGTGAGTTATGGGCCTAGCTTCTGGATGAGTATAAACATTTCAGAACTATGAAAAAATAACTAAACATATGGCAATGAAAGGCAAAAGAGAAGAGATAAAAAATAAAATGTAGACTTTCAACTGCAAATTTGAAGGGACAAAGAAATGATCAGTGAACAGGAGGATAAGACATCCACAAAGTCTTCCAAACAAAGAACAGACAGAACAATTTGAACTAGGTCTCAGAGAATTGAATGACAGCACAAACTGGATAATATCTGTATCATGCACTCTGAAGGAGAAGAGAGGAGAAAGAGCAAAAAGAATATTTTAGAAAATGATAGCTTAAAAATTTCCAAATCTTATGAAAGACATCAACACACAGGTTGAAGAATTTAAATGTACCACAAACAGAATAAATCCAGATAAGTTTACTCCAAAGCATTTACTAGCTGAATGCCAAATACTGAAGAAAAAGGGTTTCCAAAAGCAGCAAGAGAAAAGTGATATACAAGGGAAGCTCAATAAGATTAAGTGCAGATTTCTCATGAGAAACCATGGAGGCAAGAAAGCAATGTATGATATTTTTAAGGTATTGAAAGAGAAAAAGTAGCCCCAAAGGTTCTATATTTGGCACAATGTCCATCAGAGATGAGAAAAAGTTTAAAATATTCACTGTTCAACAGAAACTGGGAGAGTTGTTAACAAGAGATCTGCTCTTCAAAAAATACTAAAGGTAGTGTGACAGGCTGAGGAGAAATGACAGAACAGAGAGGGTTACAGAGGAGAGTAGAAATGAAAAATATAAGGAAGGGTAAGTAAAAGGATAGAAAAGGAGAGAAAAATAAGATTTTACTTTAAAAATCCAGAGGATAAAATGGTTGAAGACAGCATGCCACTTATGATAACAATATTGAGCAATAATAGTTTAAACTCCCCAATCAAAAGACAGAGACTGGTACAATGGATTTAAAAAACTGTTCATTTTTATGCTGTCTGCAAGAGACTCATGTTAGACCCAAGGAAGTAATTAGGTTGAAAGTGAGAAGTTGTGTTGAGATATTGCATGCAAAAAGCAACCAGAAAATAGCATAAAAGCTATATTAACATTGTACAAAAAAGACTTTAATTTGAAATTGTTAAAAGGGACCAAGGAAGACACATTATATTAATAAAAGGGGCAATGCACCAAGAATAAATAACAATCATAGATATTCATTTACCTAACTAGGGTGTCACAGAATACATAAGGCAAACACTGGTAACACAGAAGGGAGAAAGAGACACCACTACAACAACAGTTGGATATTTTAGTACATCACTCCCATCAATTCAAAGAACTTCTAGAAAGAGGGTGAATAAGGAAACAGATACTGAAAAATATAATAAATGATCAAGATTTGACAGAAAATTGCAGAACACTGCAGACCATAACAGCAAAATATACATTCTTCTCAAGTGTTTATGGATCATTCTCCAGGATAGAACACATATAGGATCACAAATCAGGCCACAATAAATTTTAAAAGATTGAAATTATAGAAGGCACCTTCTAGGTTTACAATGGAATGAAGCTGGAAATCAATAATGGGAAGAGGACCAGAAAACTCACAAATTTGTTGAGGCTAAATAACACATTCTTAAACAACCTAGGGTGTGAAAGAAAAAATTATGAGAGAAATCAGTAAACATCTCAAGACAATGAAAATGAGAACACAATATATCAAAACTTATGGGATGCAGCACGGGCGGTACTAAAGAGAAATTCATAGCTCTAACACCTACATTGAAAAGGAAGAAAAAGCTAAAATTAAAAACCTAACTGCTCACCTGGAGGAACTAGAAAAATAAAATAGTAAACTAATTTGTAAAAATGCAAAAGTAAAAATATGAAAAGATTAGAGCACCAATAAATGAAAATGAAACAAAAAAACAGAGAGACTCAACAAATCCAGAAGTTGATTCTTGAGAAAAATAACAAAATTAATGGATCATTAGCTGGACTGACAAAGAAAAAGAGCAAAAATACAAATAAAGGAAATTAGAAGTGGGAGGGGGACATACTAATGACCTCCAAAGAAATAAGAGATCATAAGATGTTTCTATGAAAATCTGTGTGCCAACAAACTTAGATGAAATGGGCAATTTCCTAGAAACACATGACCACCCTATAGTGACTCTAGAAGAAAGAGAAGACTTCAACAAACCAATCACAAGAAAAGAGATTGAAGCAGTCATCAAAAGCCTCCAAACAAAGAAAATCTTAGGCCCAGATGGCATCACAGGTGAATTCTACCAAGCAACAAAGAAAAAATTATACGAATCCTGCTCAAACTCTTCCAAAAAAACTGAAAAAGAATGAATGCTATTTAACTCATTTTATGAAGCTAACATCATCTTAATACCAAAGCTGGACAAAGATACTGCTAGGAAAGAAATTTACTGATCAATCTCCAATGAATGTAGAAAAAAACCCTCAATAAAATACTTGATAATCAAATCCAGGGGCACATTAAAAAATTAAACTCCATGATCAATTGGGATTTATCTCCAGTATGTAAGTGTGTTTCAACTCAAGAAATCAATTAGCATAATACATCACATTAAGATACAAAAGGGGGAAAACACATGACCATCTCAAGTGAGGTGGAAAAGACACTTGACAAACCTTTCTTTGATAAAAGCATTTGAAAATATAGGAACAGAAGGAAACTTCCTCACAATGATAATGTGCACATAGGACAAGCCTACAACTGACATCGTGGTCGATGGAGAAATACGGAAGTATTACTTCTAAACCTGAACAAGACAAGGATTGCAAACTGTCACAAGTGTTATTCAACATTGCGTTAAACGTTCTAACTAGAGCTATTTAGGCAAGTGAAAGAAATTGAAGGTATCCAAATTGCAAAGGAAGAAGTAAAATTTTCACTGCTTGACAGTGGCATGATCTGAATTTAAAAAGTCTTGAAAAATCTACAACACAACTGATAGTGTTAATAAATATGGTGAACAAGGTGGTGGGATAAAAGGTCACACACAAAATCAGTACTGTTTCTATACATTAGAAAGGAGCAATCTGAGGGGAAATCAGGAGCAAAATCCCATTCACAATAGCAACCAAAAGAATCAAATATCTAGGAATAGAAATAAATTTGACAGCGATATAAAAGACCTATACAAAAAAAATAGCAGGACATTTTAAAAGAAATCAAGGAAGACCTAAATAGAGGGAAGAATATACCATATTCATGGGTTTTAAGACTAAATATGGTTAAGATGTCAATTCTACCCAAATTGATTTACAGATTCAACAAAATACCAAACAAAATCCCAACGGCTTCATTTGCAGAAATAGAAAAAACAATAACCAAATTTATTTGGAAGGACAATGTGGCCCAAATAGCCCCAATCCAGAGAACGAAAAATGAAATTGGAGGTCTCACACTTTCTGACTTAAGCATATTACAAAGCTGCAGTGGACAAAACAGCATGGTATTTAAGTAAGGATAGATATACTAACAAATGGATTTAAATTGAGAGTTCAGCAGCAGATCTCTTAGCAAGAGCCAATTTATTTTTGACACACTGGCCAAGTCCACTCAAGTGTTTGAAAGAACAGCCTCTTAAAAAAAAGTGCTTGAAATAGAAAAACCAATAATGAAATTTATTTGGAAGGCCAGCATTCCCCAAAGAGCTAATCTTGAGAAAGAAAAATGAAGTGGGAAGTCTCAAAGTACCTGACTTTAAAGCATATTATGAGGCTACAGTGGTCAAAACAGCACGGTATTGCATAAAGTTAGGTATACTGACCAATGGAATTGAACTGAGTGTTCAGAAATAGATCCTCTCATCTATGGACAATTGATCTTTGAAAAGGTGGTCAAGCCATCCCACTTGAGACAGAGCAGCCTCTTCAATAAGTGGTGCTTGGAGAACTCGATATCCATATGAAAAAGAATAAAAGAGAACCCATAACTCACACCTCATACAAAAAATAACTCAAAATCGATCAAAGACCTAAACATTAGAGTTAAGACCATAAAGCTGCTAGAAGAAAATGTAGGGAAATGTTTTATGAATCTTGTAACAGGAGGTGGTTTCCTCGACCTTTCATCCAAAGGACAAGCATTGGAAAAAGAAATAGATAAATGGGATCTCCTCAAAATTAAACACTTTATGCATCAAAGAACTTCATCAGGAAAGTAAAAAGACTGCTTAACCATGGGAAAAATATTTCCAGATATTAGATAAAGGTTTAATCTCCAAGATATATGAAGAAATTCTTCAACTCAGCAACAAAATGACAAACAACTCAATTTACACATGGGCAAAAGACATGAACAGACACATTTCACAAGAGGAAATACAAATGACTAAAAGGCACATGAAAAGATGCTCAACTTCACTGGCTATTAGGGTAATGCACATCAAAACCACAATGAGATAACATCTTACACCCATCAGAATGGCCATTCTCAAAATAATAAAAAATGACAACTGCCTGAGAGGAACTGTAGAAAGAGACACACTTGTCCATTGTTGGTGGGAATGTAAAATGGTACAACCACTCTGGAGGCAGATTGGAAGTTCTTCAGGAAGCTAAGTATAGAATTGCCGTATGATCCAGCAATCCCATTACTAGGTATATATTTAGAGGAACTGAAGGTGAGGACACAAACAAATATTTATATACCATTGTTTATAGCAGCATTATTTATGATTTCTAAGAGATGGAAACAGCCCAAATGTCCATCACAGATGAATGGCTAAATAAGCTATGCTATATACGTATGATGGAATACTACATAGCTGTAAGACAGAATAAAATCTTGAAACATGTAACAACATGGATGAACCTTGAGGACATTATGCTTAGTGAAATTAACCAGAAACAATAAAGATAAATGCTGTATGGTCTCACCAATATGAACTACTGTTAATGAGTGAACTTTGAGATTTAAAGTTAAGAACATAGGCTGTCAGGAGATACAAAGAGAGTTGAAATTATGCATTTGGTACTGAAGGAATACAGGTAGCACAACAGGACTCATCATAAAATTCAGAAATGGTTAGCACAATATTATCTGATTGTAGTACAGTAATATAAATATACTAAATCAAGCTGAATGTGGGGATTGTTGAGGGAGAAGGGCTGAGGGCATGTATGAGGCTAGAAGGAAAGATAGAGGATGAAGATTAAGACAGCATAACTTAAGAATGCCTAGAGTGGAGAATGATTGTGATTAAATGTACAAAATATAAAAACATTTTTGCATTAATTTAACAAATTAATGTCAGCATTGCAAGGGGTTGAAAATGGATGGTGTTCTAGTTTACTCGCTGCCAGAATGCAATACAACAGAAATGGAACAGCTTTTAAAAAGTGGAATATGATAAGTTGCTACTTTACAATTAAAAGGCCATGAAAATGACCTAAACTAAAGTTTAGGCCAACTAAAGCAAGTCTACAAAAATGTCGAGATTAAGGCGCCAACAAGAGGTTACCATCACTCAAGAAAGGCCAATGAAGTTCACAGTTTCTCTCTCAACTGGAAAGGCATGTGGCAAGCATGGTGATGTCTGCTAGCTTCCTCTCCAGGCCTCTTGCTTCATGAAGCTCCCCAAGAGACATTCTCCTTCTTCATCTCCAAAGGTCACTGGCTGTTAGACTCTCAGCTTCTCATGGCTATGTCATTCTTGTTATTTTGGTGGCTCTCTCAGATCTCATACCTTCTCCAAATGCTTCTTCTTTTAAAGGACTCCAGTAAAATAATCAAGACCCACCTGGAATGGAGACCCACGTGTCCATCTAATAAAATTTATTTTTGACAATTGATTGAGTCACATCTCTGTGGAGATAACCTAATCAAGTTTCCAGCCTACAGTACTGGATATGGATTAGAAGAAAGAGCTGTCTTTACAAAATGGAATTATGATAAAAATTGTTTTTCTAGTATATAAATCCTTTCAAACCAGCACAGATGGTATACAAGAAAAGATACAATCAATGCAAGCTAGGTAGTCCTTGCTACCACAGTAACATTGTAATATGCTACCACTGAATATAACAAAGGCATTATGTCAAAGCAAAATGTCAAAAAGAGGAGGGCATAGGGGAGGGTTGTAGGTTCTTTGCAGAAGAAAAGGAAATGTTTTTATATAGATTATGGTGGTGAAAGCATACTTATTTGCTTAAGTTGCATTTTCTGATGTGCGATTAAATTGTTTAAAAATGAAGAGAGAAGAAAAAAAGAACAGAGAGATTGAGAGCATTGGTGGATTGCTGACGTTAGACATTATGCATGAAGCTGAGTAGATAGATGTACTGAATGAGAAGTAGATTGGCAAACGATGGTGCAATCATATGATCAAACATGGTGCTGCTACAAAAAGGCATGACGTTGTGAGGACTGCAATGATGTGAATGAACTTGTAGGATATTTGGTAAGGCAAAATAAGGTGGAAACAAAAGAGCAAATATCATATTATCTCCTTTAGAAAATACTTATAAGAAAACTGGGGCCTATATCGAAACCTCCTATAGCAGTCACATTTAGTCCAGAGAGGTAACTGTTACAATGGAATTCTGAAGGACTGATTTATATACGTGAAACCTGGTATTTAGAGATAAGAATGTAGCCAATTGGGTCAGGATTAAGGTAATTCAGAATACAGGGGTAAGGAAGACATTGTCTGGAGTTTAGAACTTCACCTGCTCTTTGAGACCAAAGTAAGAAAGTTTTATTATGTCCAGAACCTAGGCTTTCTGTAGCACACAATCTAACTGAACATGTCTGGATAGATCATTTAAACAATCCAAACACAGGGAGCCCAGAAGAAGAATGAGTGACTTTAATGCTCTATAACTTAATGTAATGCCTGGATACATGCCAGAGTTTATTAAGTGGATAATCAAAAAGTATTGTCAAAGTCTCTTGAGGAATGGTAAAAAACATATGGAACTTTTAAACTTTACAACTGGGAAAACCCTGAATATAGTGCCAAATATTAGGGGCAACCAAATCAATAGGCCAAGACTTTGATCTTGAGGCTTGCTCTTTTGAGGCTTATGTATGTAGTGGAGAAGCATAGCCTACCTAGAGGTATACCTAAGAGTCACCTCCAGAGGACCTCTTGTTGCTCAGATGTAACCTTTCTCTCTCTAAGGCCAACACTTCAAGTGAAACCATTGCCCTCCACCTTATGTGGGAAATGACATCCAGGAATGCAAATTTCCCTGGAGACATGGGAGATAACCTCCAGGGATGAGTCTGTCCCTGGCATCATGGTATCAACAATGCCATTCTGACCAAAAGAGGGAAAGGAAGTGTAACAAATCAAGTATCAGTGGCTGAGAGAGTTCAAATAGTATCAAGAGGCTACACTGGAGGTCACTCTTAGGCATGCTTCAGTTAGACATTGCTACTATCATAACTTGACAAAAGCCAAACCAAACCATTCCTGCTGAACCTAAAGAATACCTAGGGCATTATATAAGACTCCACAAAGGTTCCATGCAAAGTTCTCTCCAAAATCAACAATCTCCAGATGGGTCCCTGGACCAGAAGTTCTGAAATGCAGAGGGCCAGCCTCTCCAGAACATCAACTACTCCCATACCCCATCCCATATTATCAACAGTCCCTTCCAATTTGAAGAAGTTAGATGGGCTTAGCCCAAATAACCCTAAAGAGTGTGCGAAAGCTCAAAGGTGATGGTAGAGTTATACAGAGAAGATCAGGTTTAACAAATGAGTAATGAGTTCTGAATATTATACTGATATTTCCTTTAGCCTCCAGTACCTTAAAAAAGCTAGAAATAAAGGCCTAAAATTGTGGAATTGTAACCCACAACCAAGCTCTGAAATCTGCTCTACAGCTAATTGCTGTGATGTACTTTGAAATGAATTGCTTTTATTTATATATGTTATTTAAAAAGGAGTATTGTAGCAAACAGGCTTCAGGCAACCAGGCCTTTCCCTGCCTTCTCTTTCTTTTTCGTCTGCCTCCTCTGTCAAAAATCCCCAGACAGTCTCTTCAAGCACTCCAGAAATTCTCCATCATTCTCTTCATAGTTCCTCCAAAATCTTTCCCTTATCCATTTAAAAGCTTTCCAACATGTTTGGTATTTGCAAACAGCAACAGCATGCCACTTTTTTGTACCAAATCTGTTCTAGTTTTCTAGCTGCCAGAATGCAACACACCCAGAGATGGGTTCACTTTCATTAAAAGGGGATTTATTTAGTTGACATATAGTTCTTCAGAGGAAAGGCAGCTAACTTTCAACTGAGGTTCTTTCTTACAGGGGAAGGCACAGGGTGGTCTTTTCTGGCCTTCTCTCCAGGCCTCTGGGATCCAAAAACTTTACCCAGCATTGTTTCCTTTCTGCATCCCCAAAGGCCTGGGCTAAGCTGCGAGTGCTGAGATGAGGTATGCTGAGATGCTTGGGCTGTGCAACATTGAACTCTCTCATTTAAGCACCAGCCAATTAAATCAAATAGCATTCATTTTAGCAGGCACACCTCTTAGCTTACTGAAGATATATGAGCAACAGATGAGGCTCACGTATCATTGGCTCATGTCCACAGCAACAGAACTAGGCATGTTAGCCTGGCCAAGTTGACACTTGAGCCTAGCTACCACACCACCCCTGCATCCTTCAAGTCTTTAAGAGTGGCAGTAATCTCTGCAATCCCTCCAGGAATCCAGTATTGCTTCTGATTTACTATTTTACTAGGAAAAGGCAGTTCTTGTGGCTTCCACTTGTCTTTTCCATCCATAATAGTCCTCACTGCACGAGTTAAAGAGCCAATGTGGGGATTCTGCCAGTTGCGCAGTATGTCTGTTGCAATTATACATTCTTTTGAAGTGGGGAAATCACTAAAGAATGGGTCTAGGGCCCCTCTGGACCCACTGTGAGATGGACCTCAGCCAAAACTCCATCAATCACCTGAGCTCCATAAGCCCCCACTCTGACAGTTGGACCAGAGTGACGTCTTGGGTCCCCTGGAATGAATGCCACTTAGGAACCAGTGTCCAATAATCTCTGATATATCTGATCATTTCAATTTCTCCAATGCACAGTTACCCTGGTAAAAGGCCATTAGTCTCCTTGGGGAAGGCTTGGAGGAAGATTAACAGCATATATTTGTGGCAGTGCATCAGGGTTCTCCCCCAAAAGGACTTGGCCTCCCCCTCATTCCAGAGGCTCTGGGCTCATAAACTGCCTCAAGTCTGGAAATTCATTAATGGGCTGTGACTCTGAGTTTCTGTGATTCAAGTTAGACTTCTGTTCACTTGACCTAGAATTCTTTTGTTTATAAAACTCACATAAGAATTTAGTAGACTACCCACCTATTTTATTTCTAGGTACCTCATGATTTACTAGCCAATGCCACAAATCACTGCAAGTCGGATTATTTGACTCCTGCTCTGAGTTTGCTGTCTATTATAATAACCACGTCCACCCTGTCTTTAGTGATTAAGTGCTGCCCTCTGACTTCTGACAATTCAGGATCCTGTCATCCCCATTGTGTCTATGGATTCCAGCTCTGTGACAGCAGTTCCTACAGTAATATCTGACCTACAGAGAAGTGCAACCACAGAGCTCTTCAGGGATGATGGTGCTAGTCTCACAAATTTATTTCTCACTGTTCTAGTAAAAGGTGCATCCTCCAGACATTCCTGGGGTTTAAAAGCAGGCTTTGCAAGATAAATGCACTCTAACATTCCAATCTCTCTAAGCCTCTGGATCCCCTCATCTACATTATACCTGGGCAGTTCTGGCATTTTAACCTCAGGTAATGTCGGCCACCTTTCAATCCATGTTTCAACCAGCCATGCAAACAAACTGTTAATGCCTTTTCTAACCCCTCAAGCTATAACATTAAATGTACAATCTCTGCTTAGTGGGCCCATATCAATAAATTTAGGCTGATCCAGCCTTTTCCCACCATTATCTCACACCCTTAAAATTCAATGCCACACATTTTCCCCTGGTTTCTTTCTATAAAAATTAGAATATTCACACAGTTCTTTTGGATTATAATATACCTCCTCATGTGTGATACTTCGTACCTCACTTTTAGGGGCCTGTTGAGATTTTAGTCTAGTTATAGGTCTGGAAGCAATGAGGGGTGGTGAGGATGGATCATGAAAATAATTAAATGTCTCTTCCAAGCCATTTGCTTCAGAGGCTTCATTTGCAGTTTCATTTGGTGAAACAGGATTAATCACTGTAGGGCTAATCCCTTCAGGGTGAGGTTGGGTGGCCAACTCCTCAAGGCAGGCTGGAGGTGGGACAGCTATGTCCTCAAGGCAGACTATTCCAGAGTTATCGAGAGAAGACTCAGCATGACCTAGGGTTTCAACCTCACCACCGACATCTTTATCCAGCCATATGTCACCATCCCATTTTTCAGGGCACCAATCTTTTCCAATCAATGCCCTCACTTTAACAGGAGACACCATCCAAGATTGAGATTTCAATCTTTGTTGTAAAGTTGCTATTCTAACAATAAGATTCTGAGTCTGGTCTCTGGAGACCTCAAGCTTACAGCTACAGGAAATCAGATTTTCCTTCAGGACACTCAAAGAAACATCTATATCTGTCAGACAGAGTTTACGTTTCTCATTTGAAGCCTTAATTCATCCCTTTTACTCATGAATTTATACAGTGTATCAAAAAACAATCTGCTAACATCTCTTTACTTCCTATTTCACATTCTGGCAACAAATCAGGTAGAATAGAAATGCACTGACATTTTTCCAAAAAGGAAGTGCAAATAAGTAAAAAAGAAAAGAATAGATGTTCATCATCATTAACTATTAGGGAAATGTAAATCAAAACCACAATGAGGTATCATCTCACATCTATAAGTATGGCCACCATTAAGCAATCAGGAGACCACAAATGTTGGTGAGAATGTGGGCAAAATGGAACACGTATTCACTGATGGTGGGGATTTCAAATGGTGCAGTAGCTGTGGAATTCTCCAGGAAATTACTGGAGACTTACAACATGGCAATTCTGATGCTCATTATACACCCAGAAGATTTGAAAGCAGTAACCCACACAGACATTTGCACATCTATGTTGACAGTGGCATTATTCACAATTGCCAAAAGATGAAACCATCCAAATGCCATCAACAGATAAGTGGATAAACAAAATGTGATATATATATATATATATATATATATATATATATACAATGGAATATTATGCAGCGTTATTGTGTTGGTTTAAAACTGTCTGTGACCCAGAAAAGCCATGCTCTTTAATCGTCATACAATATTGCTGGGTAGGATCTTTTTCCTGTTTCCATGGAGATGTGATAATTATTAAAAAAAAAAACTCATTGGTGTGACCCACCAATTGTGATGGTAACTTTTGATTATATGGTTTCCATGGAGATGTGTCTTCAGCCAATTCAATGTGGAGTGGCTTGTCAAAACCATTTAGAGGGAACCATTTTGGAAAAAGTTTGAGTTGCAATACAGCACTAACACCTAGACACCTTTGGAGATGCAGATTGAAAACACCACTAGGAAAGCCTTATGAACTGAGAAGTGAAAGCTAGAAGACATTGCCATGTGCATTTCCAGCTGACAGAGGTGTTCTGGACCCATCGGCCTTTCTTGAGTCAAGGTATATTTCCTCAGGTGCCTTAGTTTGGATATTTTCAGAGCCTTAGAACTGTAAACTTGCAACTTAATTCCCTTTTTAAAAAGCCATTCCATTACTGGTATATTTCATTCTAGCAACTTTTACAAACTAAAACAGATATTGGTACCAGAAAAGTGGGGTGCTGCTGTGGGTTGCAAATACCAAGCATAAATGATACATACAATGAGATAATCTCAAAAATAAAAGAATTTCTTAAATTACTTACAGTTACCAAGATTCTATATGATATATTCAGAGAGAATTAAATGCCTAGAAAAAAAAGAAAACAGCAAATATGCACAATTAAAGAGTTAATTAAAATATTTTGTATAAAACAATATATAAAATCTATTGCTATAACATTTATTCATAAGATTTGTGCATCCTTATACAAATTATTAATATATAAATTTTTGACTTTTCCAAATGATTTAAAAGCTTACATGATCTAAATATCTGTGCTTGGAAGAGTAACATGCTGTTTTGAGTACTTTGGCTTTGTAATAAGTTTGAAGATGAGGTAGTGTGAGTCTAGGAACTTCATTCTTCTTTTTCAGAATGGCTTTACCATTTCAACCTCTTATACTTCCATACAGACTTGATAGTTGGCTCTTCTACTTCAAAGAAGATTGTTTGAATTTTCATTGGGATTGAAAAATCACTTTGTGTAGGACTGACATTTAACAATTTTCAGTCTTCCATCCTGAACATAGAATGTCCTTTCATTTATTTAGATATTCTTTAATTTCTTCGAACAATGTTTTGTAGTTTTCTCTGTAGAAGTCAATTACATCCTTGGTTGGATTTATTCTTAAATATTTGATACTTTTTGGTGTTGTAGATGCAATTTTTTCTTGATTTCTATTTCTGATTACTCATTGCTTGTGTGTAGAAAGAATACTGGTTCTTGGGTGTTGATCTATCCCACCACTTTGCTGAATTAATATATTAGTTCTAGGAGGTTTGTTGTCAATTTTTCAGGATTTTCTGTATATAGGATGATGTCATCTGCAGATAGGGATAGTTTTACATCTGCTGTTTCAAGTTGGATGTCATTTATTTCTTTTTCTTACTTAATTGCTGTGGCAACAACTTCCAGCACAATGTCCAACAGAGCTCAGATATCAACCTTCACATTTAAGGCCAGCTGAGTTCTGACAAAGGGGAAAAGACAACTCAATGAAGAAAGAATGCTTTCTTCAACAAACAGTGCTGGGAAAACTGACTCTCCATTTGCAGAAAAAGAAGGAGAACCCTTATCTCACACCTCATATGAAAGTCATCTCAAAATGGATCAGAGACCTAAATATTATGTCAGAACTATCAAATTCCTATAAAAGCTCAGGGATGCATCTTCAGAAAATTGATTTAGGCAATGGTTTCATATAACCAAAGCACAAACAAAATAAAAAATTAAATGAATGAGAGCCTATCAAAATTGAAAACTTTGCACCTCAGAGGGCTTTATCATGTGTGCTAACAGACACCCTACACTTTCAGAAAAAATATTTCGAATCCACATATCTGGGAAAGGTTTAGTATCTTTAAATATTAAATATCAATATATAAATAATTCCTTCAGGTTAACAATATAAAGGCAATCAAATTTTAAAAATGGATGGAAGACTTGAATAGACATCTGTCCAAAGAAGATACACAAATGGCCAGAAAGCACAGGAAAAGATGCTCACTACCATTACCTATCAAAGAAATGCAAGTCAAAATCACAAAGATATACCACTTCACCCCCAGTAGAATGGTTACTATTCAAATAAGGGAAAATAACAAGTGTTGGAGAGGATGTGGAGACGAAATGCTAGAGTGCATATATAGGAACAAAAAAAAGTATTTTCAAAATCCATTTAGTTGAATGAACAAAAATCCATTTACTGAATGAACAATGAAATGTAAGATAAACCATGCCTTATATTTAATAGCACAATTTTAAAAATGTGCTATCATCAATTGTAATAAATATTCCACACTAATGCAAGGTGTTAATAAAGTGGTATTCAAGAGTCCTGTATTTTTTTTTTGCATGTTGCTTTTGTAAACCTACAGCTTCTCTAAGAGAAAAGGAATCAGCATCCTAGATAACCTAACTCATAACTACATCTGAATACACTCAATCTGAATTGAGGAGAAGTACACGCATGTGAGAATAGGAGCCTCCAAGCTTTTTCAACCTGGTCTTATTCCATGTCCCAGGACACCTCCTAGAGTCATTAAACGGGATTAGTTATATCTAATTCCAAACTGTTGACCCTTGGTGACAGACTCTTGTCACTATGTTGCTATACTTTTTGTATTTTTCTGGGCTGTTTATGAGAAAATAAAGTCTGTTCACAGAATTGTCAGTATTTCCTGATTACAGATCAAGTGAATGTGATTTCTCAAGGAAATTTTAAGAAGCCTCAGCTCCACCCTCCTCATTTCATGAACGGGGCTCCGCATGTTTCAGGTGCTTCTGCAGGCATCAAGTTAGTAGTAGAGCAAGCTTGAGCTGAATCCTTCTACTTCTCCATGTAGAGAGATGGCAGTATGTTCTTAATTTGCTTATCCCCAAGTCTCACATAGTTGTCAAATCCGTCATGGGGAATCTGAAAATAAGGTGTATTCATAAATAATGTACTAATGATAACTGTTTAATATGAGTTCTCTGTAAAGAGAGCATGATCGTGTAGAAGTGAGGTCATTTTTCAATTACAGTTGGCATTCCTATAAGGAAGGGTTAGATGAACTCAATATTATTGATTTAAGCTTTTAAGATAGCCAGCTGCATGACTGAAAAAAATAATGGTTTTCTTGTTGGGAATAAACCTGTTTCCTCCTCTCATCTTTTCTTCCATAGATGGCACCATTCAAGGCCTCAGGAATGATGACTGTGCAGGCATGTAAAATGAACAGGATGTGAGTTCCTTACCAAGTCTAGTGCCTTAAGTATGAGAAGAGAACAATAGAGCAATGGAACAACCACAACACATGAAGACTAACATAGAGATTCAGCGTTCAACAACCAGAATTAAAAATTTTCTAACAAATGTATGTTACATGCTGGGGATTTTGGACCAGGTTTGTATATATATTTCCTTTACATTTGCACAACACCCTACACCTTGTATACTTACACTACATAGATAGTTTCTTTTTTGATTCTCAAGTGATGTTTGCATGTAATAAATTATCATCATTTACCAGTGGAATATAGGACATTTTGAGGGCTATTATGCCTTCCAATGTAGGTGATGATTTTTCTCAAATCTCACAATGTGTGATTTGTACAGCATAAATGGCCCTGGCCTGACCAGGGCCATTTACTCTTTGTTCTTCCACTGTGCCTAAATGTTATATTCTTGGTGTTATTCTTCAAAAAGTAACTGAAAGAAGCTGTTCATTTAAAGTGATTAACTCATTACAAACATTATCGGGGGAACTTTTATGTACTATTGTATTACGAAGGGTTAAATCAAATTATTAACTTATTGTCCACACTATACCTTTCCTACTAGTAAGTTTGTCTGAAGCAAATGAGTCCAAGTGTGATATCTTATCTAAAGATTTCTATATACCTAGAAAATGAAAGGTAGGTGAGCACCTTCTAAAAATTAATATTTTTGGTTTTGACCTAAATTCAGAACAGAAAACAGAAATTGTGCCTACAATTAGTAGAAGGCATTCTATATACAAAATAGCCTGTTAAGTTCTTCTTAAGCATAATCCAATTTAATTCTCCCTGAGAGCAGCTCTGCGTGTTACTACCTGTAGCTGCATGTGACTTACAGATGTTATGTCTGCCAAGACCTCACAATCAGTGACGGTTACAGCCAGAATTCAAAGCCCATCATGGAAACTGCATTGCTGTGCCTCTGTCATAAATTAGTCATTGAATTCCTTAGTCCTCCAATTTCCTCATTTATGCACAGGAAATAATGACCTATCTGCTATTCAGGCTGCTGTGGTGATTGATTCAAGCAAGATATTTGCAAACAGATTTTATGTATCTAACTAAAATGAACATATTTTGTTAACAGTGACTTTACTTTATATATATATATATTTATATTATATATATTATGTATATATTGTATATATACTTTATTATTATCAATCTCTATTGCTAGCTAGTAGTGTTATCTTTAGCAAATCATTGGTTCCTCTGCTTTCAGATTCCTCAACTGAAAATTAAGGGACCTAGACTAGATGATCTCCAGGTCCTTTCTGACTCAAATGACTTCAAACACTACAAAGAAAAGCCCAGAATCATGAGATCATGGTAGGAGCATGGGGAAGTGAGGAGAGAATCCAGCAGGGACATGGCAAAGTGG
>PVIY010044897.1:0-19431 GCA_004026745.1 Myrmecophaga tridactyla | reverse complement strand
GAGCAAGTGCTTCAGAATTTACAATGTAATATTAACATGTAGAAGGGACTCAGAGACCATTAGCCAAAAGTTACTAAGTTCCAGGACCAAAGAGGCAGGCTTTATGGATTTCCTTAAAGAGCTTCATTAACTTGACTAATTAGAAAGTAGAGACTTGCAGACTTATATGCTTGTAAGGGTAGAAGACGGAGTCAATACAATGTGAATAGGACATGTGAGACTGTGATAACCCACTAATCGTTCCTGACAGATGGACAATGCATTTGCATCTTGTCCACTGCAAATAAGGGTGATAACTGAGGCAGCTACTTGTAGAAGGAAGAGCTACAGATCTGGAGTCACCCTGAAATGGATAAGAGCCTTCACTCCACCAATTATTAACCTTGAGAATATAAAACAATTATCTAAATTCTCTGAGCCTAATTTTACCTCTGTAAAAATAAGAACCATTGCACATTACATGATCTTTGTGAGAATTCAAACTAATGGATTCCATGTAGGTATGGTAGAATAAATACACATTTACCTTTATTCCCTAAATGAAAATAAAAGATTTCTTAAATTGCACAAACCCTTGGAGGAACAGAGAAAAGGAAAGGGAAACAAAAACAATGAAATGTGGAGAGCTGTGAGGTTGATAAACAACTGGCAACTGACAGCATGCCCAGGGAAGCTGAATCCTAATCTGGTAGTGAGGAAAACTAAAAATCAATATATAATGCAGATTAAATTTTCTTTCTCGACCAAAGAAGGGATTGGATATGTAGTTGTCTTACTTTCCCAACTGTCAAGACCAACACTACAAAACGGGTTGGTTAATTACAAGAATTTTTTGGCCTGCAGTTTCAGAGGCTAGAAGCCCTCCACTGCCCAGGGTCATGGTGTTTCGTCAGGCTAACAGTTCTTGAGGCTCCTGGGCTTTCCTGTCATCTGGCAATGTCTTTTCCTTTCTCTTTGGGTTCCATTGACAATCAGTCTCTTACTCTTCCATGTGCCTTCCCCTTCTTAAAGCTTCCAGTAGTAGGAGGGCCACATCTTAAATAGAAATAACATCTTCAAAAAGTCCTGTTTACTATGGGTTTACTCCCATGGGAATGAGGATTGAGAACATGTGTTTTGCTGGGGTACGTTATTCAACCCACCACACAGGTATTTCTGGAAGTTGGGTGTGAAGGTGAAATTAAAAAAAAAAGAGAGAGAGAACTGGTGTGATTTCGTGTAAGAAGCAAGAGATCCCCAACCTTTCCCACTGTGCTCCAACTCCCAGAAGAATAAAGTGGATCAAATAAATTTTCTGGACACAAGGCACCACCCATAGTTGTTGGAGGGGCCACTATACTGAAACCAAATGGGTTAAGTATATGTTTATACTGATTATACCAGCACTCTCTCTTCAAACTGACTTCCAGATACACTCTAGCCAAGTGGCAGCTCTTAGGAGAAATTGTCCAATCTAACAGGAAAAACATCGTGGAAATAAATCAACCTTTTCAGCCTACAATTAAACCCACGGTCTACAAGTCACATGCCTTGGCTTGAAGCCAAATAGTTTAAAATTTTCTGACTCTTTAATATAAGCAGACAACCAAAAAACTGCCAGACAACCAAAGAATACCTCTAACATGAAAAATAATGAACAAGCGAACAGAAAGAGAAAAACAGTCCTGAATAAACAAACTATAAAAGGAATACTTATTGTTCTTTGATAGCCTCAGGGAATTATGAGAAGGTATTGAGTCTATGAAACAAGAATAGGATGCTATGAAAAGGAATATTCAGAAAACAAAATAGTACTAAGAAGTAAGTGTTTATAGGCATTTTGTGTTTAATGCTTATATATAATTATTATATAATTTATCTTTATATATAATTATATAGACAATATTTATCACATATATGATAGCAGAAATCAAAACTCAATAACATAGTTCAAATTTAAGTTTGAAGAAATAGTCCTGAAATTGGAACAAAAATATAAAGAGAAGGAAAATAAGAGTAAAAAAGATAGGTAATTGCAGGAGGTCCAACATCAAAATAGTGGGAGTTTTGGTACCACCACCTCCACAAAAAAGATTAAGAAGTGGGGGAGGCAATTTTATGATAGGATACTTCAAGAAATTTTTGCATCATGAAAGATATTTTCTTCCTAATTGAAGCTATTCACTAAATGTCCAGCACAAGAAATGCAAATAGATTTACACTAAAGAATGAACCTCTTAGCATCCTCTCTACTCCCTGGTGAAGGTGCACTGTGCAATGGTTAAGTTACTGTAATACTCTTGACAAGGTTTTCTGCTTCTGCTCTTTTTTTTTTTTTTTTTTAACATGGGTAGGCACCGGGAATCGAACCTGGGTTCTCTGGCATGGCAGGAGAGCATTCCTGCCTGCTGAGTCACTGTGGCCCACCCTCTGCTTCTGCTCTTGACCACTTTCTTTCATATCACCATACAAGCAGCCAGAGCAATAATTTTTAATTTAATAATTCTTGTTTTTAAAGTCTCCAATGGCTTCCTGTCACATTTAGAATATGTTCAAAGTTCTTTTCAGGGCTTATAAGTCTCTCTCTGACCAGGTCCCTGATTAACTCTCCAATCTCTTCATCTTCTACCTTCTTTCACTAACTTGCTTCCTTGCTATTCTCAGGGCATCTCAGACCTGGGGATTGTCATTTGCTTTTTCCTTCTTTCTGGAGTGATTTGTTTCTTCCATACTTTTACATGTCTTCCCCCAATATTATATTCAGTTTTCCATGCAATGTTACTTCTTCAGATTTTCACTGCAATCTACATTTTATTTCCGTTGCTTTCTTTCTTTGGTTTGCATTACTTTTCTCCAAAGTCCTTACTGCTAACTGGGTAAACGAATAAATAAATGAATTTGTGTTTTTTTTAATTGTCTTTTCCATAAAATATAAGCTCCATGCTGGTAGAAACAGTTAGATTCATTGCTGTAACCCACATGTCAAATGGTGCTTGGCATAAAGTAGGCACTTAATAGATTTCTATTGAATTAATTAAAGTTATAGTTATTGTCCATGTATTTTCATCTATATCTAAAACTTTGCAGTCTTGCAATTCCATTTTTTTTTTAAATTGACCAAACCAGAGTATTCCTTTATTTTTAAAATAGACTCCTGGAGAGGATTCCAGTAAATCCAATACCAATAGTGGGAAGGTCTCTGGTTGAACTTGCTAATAGCCCAGTGGGATAGGTTTCAGAAAAGGTTTAGTTTGACTTTAGAAGTTCAAAACCTGTGATTTACTCATTGCTTATCTAGGAGTAAAGCTCATACTTACCACACATGGAAGTCTTTGTCCATTTAATGTAATTGGAAATCAAAATGCTCTCAGGTGCATGAGCATTTTTCACTTCTATGTTCAAAATTCAGAAGAGCAAGCAAACACTGAATCTGAATGTTTGAAATGCTTTAGAGGCCAAAATCAAATACAAGGAATAATCTTCATGGGAATAAAACCCATTCCCCTGAAAATATACTAACTATAATTCCTCTATTCCAAGAAGTCATCACAGATAAGATGAACAGTTAATTGCAAAACCACTCTTCATTGGGGAGAAAACAACTGTTGTAATTTTAGCTGGGCATAGGATTTCTAATGCATATCCTGCCCTAAATGATCAAGTTTGACAAACTATCTTCAAATGAAGGAAATACAAGCATTCACAATATAAGGGAGTAGATAACAAGAGCCACATGAGTGACTAGATAATAAATGATTTATGAGATGAGAAACAGTAACAATAAAAGTCTGAGTGTTCTGAGATGAATGAAGAGAGTTCTTAGTAAGCCAAGGAATGTGCTCTTTGTGGAAACCACAGGATGACCCGTGGATCTGTGACTATGGCCTGAACTGGAGACTCCTCCAATGTCCTCACCCTTATTTCCTCACGATTAGTCACAAGGGCTTAGTCTTCCTTCAGCCCATCCTCCAAATTAAGAGAATAAAAACTGGTCATTTGCAGGACTGATTCTACAGACAAAAGTACTCTCTTTGTTTCTAGAGTATCTTTGAAATGATTGAGCTGCTTGCTAACCTTTGAAAAAGCAGGAGATTTCATGTAAAATCCAGATGATGAGCCCTGGCAACACGGGTTCAGAGTTGGCAGCAGTCAGTGAGTGTTAGTGGCTTGGCCACTTGAGGCTGGGTGTGTGTTGTCTTTTTGATAATGGTGAAGTTCCCTGCTTTCATTGATGTTCCCATCCTGTCACTATAGGCTTGTGAATTCACTCACTCAGCTCTCCATGGAGGCCTCATTACTGTGCCCAGGTTTGGATGCTGTCTGTCTGAATTGTGATGCTGGCCCTGACCATGTGTCTTTGGTCAAGTTACTTAAACTCCCTTTGCCTTAGTTCCCTCCTTTATAAAACAAAATTAAAAGTAGCACCTATCTCATTTCATAAGGTTTTTAAAGATTATATTATTTATGGCAAAGCATTTGGAAGATTCCTGGCAAATACTCATTTTTCAATGCAGTATCTTCATCATTGATCATCATCATCTCCCTCTAAGATCTTCTTAACGTTTATTTCTAAGTTACGCCCTTTCTGACCATCCATATGCAACCCAATTTGTACCCAGCGCAAATCTCTACAAGTCCTTCATATTCTGTTTTAAATATATTTGCCTATGTCTCACTCCTATAAAAATCACAGTCTTGCTGATGGCAAAAGCCATATTATATCCATCTCCACATTCTCTGAACTGGACTCAAAAATGTTATGTAGTAGAAATCAGATGTTTAACAGATTCTTACAATTCACTTATTTGGCCTTTGTTATTGAACGCAAATTACAACATGAATGTGCCTCGAGACCAAATGGTAGGGACAAAATCCATCACTTGTGTTATTTTTGGAGTCAGTAACAATAAACATTTTAACTATTAATTTTATCTACTAATGAAATGTTTACTTTCAGGGCAAACATTGAATTCAAACTATGTTTTTCACATTTGTGAAATGTTTGCAATAGATCTTATGCAATATAAGGGCAGCAAATATGTCTTCATATCCACAGCCTATATCTCAGTGTCTGGCATATAGGAGACACCTTCTAAGTAATTGAAGGAATGAATAAATAAGTGTATTAATATAATTCTCTGGCTGGAAATTGACTTCCTATTGAGAACAGCAGAGGTCAGGCCTCTATTGAAGAGCTATGGAGTAGTTTTTAAAACACTCCCTCCCATAACTGTATCATGATTTCTACAGGATATTGTGTTCTCAGACTGCTGGTGATTTCGTAGTACCTTCTTCACTCAGTTCCATGCTCATGCATAAACCAGAGGAGACATAAAGACCTTAGAAAACATGTAAAGTGACACCTGGGCACAGGCCGAAAACATACTTCAAAGTGACTTTCACCTTCGTTGACGCAGTTATGCATTGAACTAGAACACAGTAATACTTTTCTTTGAATGTGAAAACATAGTAACCTTTTTATGTCCTTAATGAGGTCAGGTAGAAGCTTTACAAATAGCATTGAAAAGTAGTACAAAATATTTTGTAGACACCTAATGAGAGAGGATTCTATAGACTCCATGCATTTTATAGAAAATAATATTTCGCATTTAGGATGCAGAAACCAAAGTACTCATATGCATTTGCCAATTTGATATTCAAATAAACTTTGGGATATGGGAAGCTATTAAACTTAATTTGCAGATGAAGTAACTAACATTTGGAATTTTAAGTCCCAAAGTTTAAAACATGCTAGAAAAATTTCTCTGAAGAATGTATATCTCAGATGAAATACATTTTCACCAGCTGCCCTCATATTAATGCCCAAAACTTCATTTCCTGTGTTCATTGGGTAGAATATTCTAGATATACATTTCAAGGAGTTGAGTCTTTCCAATTATCTCTAATTCCTATAATCATAACTTTCAAATTTTCTACATGTAATACCAGGTGTAATTTGGGTTCTCAGGTTCTCACTCTGGCACTCCGTCAGTGTTTGCAGAATAACCATCAGAAGCAGCATTGCCATCAACATTTATGTGAGCCTTCATCTGTTCCTCTTTCAAAGGCAGGTTACTTTTCACTTCAGCAAGGTCTGTCTAGACCTGAATATCCCTTATTGTTAACAATCTTTGAGAATTCATTTTTTGAGGATATCAGTTTCTGGCAACTTTGGAGAATCAGGGTAATCTTTCCAACAGGAATACCTAGCACTTGGGCAGAGAAACCCTACAGGTTGGTAGCTACTTCCATTACCACAATTGGAATGCAGGAGATGAGACTTCTCATGATATGATATGGTTAATACATTTGTAAGATACTATGTCATAATAGCACTCCATACTTCTCCATAAGCCTACTCATCTCTGATAAGAACTCATGCAGTGTCTTTGGAGCTCCTCATAACAGAAGTCATGCTGCTTTGCTCATCGCTGCCTTTCCAGAGCCTCATATGCTAGTACATAGCAAACACCCCATTAATATTCACTCCTTGGCTGCTTCTCCATCTCCCATGGAAAGCTAGAAATTCACATTTGTTTATGAAAAGCTCTGAGAAGACCTCCACTAAAGAAGTTTTTTCCTTCAATCATTTTCAGTAGCATTCTGCATGCCTCAGCCTCACCTCCATTTAGATTGATTTTTTTTTGTCTGTAATACGTTAATACTTTTTTCACTTTTAAATACTGGTTTTGATTAGGTGATTATAAGATAGAACTTGCAACTTAAATGCTTTCTTAAAAAAAAAAAACTTCAGGATCATAAAGCTAGAAAATAGGATAGAATGTTTACACTCTACATACTCCCAAGGTCCTTTAAAATTGTGTTTTTGAATCAAAAGCTGAACAATGACAATAATCCAAATACATCATCTATACCACTTGCACTAAGCACTGGTGAGAAGTTTTTATCTGGACAAACAACTGGTAAGCGTGAAGATAACTGTCATAACTTCACAAGAGAACCAGATTAGCCCAACTAAAATTTTCTCAGTAGCAGTTGATACTGATGTTGTAGGAGTGTAAAAATTAATTGTTGGAACTGAAGAAAATGGTAAATGTATTCCTCACTTTCCTTATTCTATATCCTCATGCATTCCTTACAGGTACTTCCCTACTTGACTTGGCTGCCCTTGCAGCAATCTCAAATAAAGCTTTTCAATCATCATGCTCCACCTCAAAACCAAGAATCAAAGGAAACATTGTGCTTTCTTTCCATGCCCATTGGGCATCAGGAACAAAACTTCCTCATCACCAAGATTTTTCAAGTTCCTATCATGGTACATAGGGTAAAAGGGTACATGAGTTTGGTTGGCAGAAGAAAAATGGGAAGTATCTGTAGATGGAAAAACATCATCGATATTCAGTATATTGAATTAGCTTTATGAAAATAATTAGAGTCTCTAAAAATTGTCTTAAAAGGCCAGAACCTCTAAAAATTCTGCCCTCTTCTCTGAACTCTTTCCACATTTCAACTCACCTCTGTATCTGATTGAGCAGGATTAACTCCAGTGAAGTACACTTATCTAAAGGTAAAACACATCTTTTCTCTTTCTTCTTTTTTAATACAGATATTTTTTAGTGTGATCTTTTTTTTACAGAATAAATGGCAAATTATATAAACACATTCACTGCAAATGCAACTAATGATAATTAGGGCTAGATACTATTTTGCAAGTTTTCCATGCCTTTGTAAAATTAAGCTATCCAATTTAATTAAGAAACAGTTACTTGTCTGTGTTCATGATAGTTACCAGAAACGACAAACAGAAAATTACTTAGCATGGGCAAACAGAATTTGTTTGAAGCTTCCCATCACTGGCTATGATACATAAACTTTTCCTTTCTCAACCCTCCCATACTCTCATATTCCCATATCAACCCCACAGCTGATTGTAAAATAAAATACACACTTGAGGTATATACTTTTTGTTTTTTAATACCACAACATAAAATGGTAACTGATGATACAGTAAACAATTGGATAATTTGTCTTCTTTGCCTTACTGACATTACCAACATGTAGGCACTTTCCCACAAAGTCAAATTATGAACAGCATTTTTTTCTGTAGTAAAGCATAGTCCAGGCATATCATTTAGAGAAAGGTAAATTAAAAAATAGAAAAGATTTATGGAGCATGAAATCTGCACACATGTAATGCAAGCATATTTTTATATGTATTTCTCTCTGTACAAAATTAATAAATGCTATATCTATGCATATTAAATATGAACTGTGCATATTAAATAAATGCTCAGACTAATCCCATCATTGAATTGTCATCTTGCATTTAGCATTAAGTCTCCATTACCACATGTGAAATAGATACAGGATAGGTTCTGAATGCCAGACTCTGCTTTGTAAAATGGGTCTGGATTTTATAGGGATGAACAAATAAGCAAAGCGCCTACAAAAGCGTCTCTGATTTATATAAACATATTTTTGTATAAATACAATGGAGATTTTTAAGTGGCAGTATTTCTACTACATCTTCAATCACTACCATTCTTTGCCTCAACTCCATGCTTCAAGGTTTTTCAGAGGCCAAAATTTAAAAAGGTACTTTAAGTTCTTACAGCAATTAAGGTATACATTTCATTTTAAATCAGGTGGAATCCTTTACTGCTGTGCTCATGTTTGTGATCAAAAGGCAAAGAGGAACGTTGCTCATAGATTCTATACTTATTTTGTTAAGACCAAGTGCTCAAAACCTGAAGGACTGACGTACCTGTTACCGAATACTAGAAATATTGAAACAAATGCCAAACTTAAATAGTCTGATTTGCTTTAACAAGCAATACTGTATATTCTCTTACAACTTTCAGGAAAACATGAGTTCATTTTATCTTGATCATTTAGTAGTAGAAATAGTCCACATCTGTTTGGAGTTAGGCCGAGTCTATAGGAATTCCCAAACTGTGTTTGTAACAAAAAAATTGGTAGCTCATAGTTAGCAACTAAAATATACAATAGAAATATAAAGATAACTGGGAAAAAATTGAACTTTTCACACTTTCTCCATTGGAACCAAAAAAAAAAAAAAAAGGGCAAGATCACTGGTATTGACAGTTTTTAGTCACTAAGAAACACTTTAATGACATGAATCATTATAGAAATCAGCAGCAATGAATTCTACGTTGTACAAAGCAACAATGTCAGAAACTTCTGGACACAGATTTGAATGCAGACCTGTAAAAAAGAACCTCATCAAGTTATTTGGTGTACAGAAAGCACATGGGATGTGTGTTTTTCTTTTGTGCATAAAACCTGATATCATGGAGCATCTTAGGCTGGATCATAATAAATTAAAAATTTCTGAAGAGTTTCCAAAAATTAAAACATCAATTACTAGCTGTGATTCAAGGTTGATTTGTTTTTCACTTCTAGGAGCAAGCAAATAAAAATACAACCATAAACATGTAATTTTGCATATATTTATAGTTATATGCTAAGCAAGGAGATCTAGCAGAGGCACTAAAGTTAGATATTCAGCTTTGCTATTGTAATATTTCTTCATCTTGTACACAAGGTCATGATCTGGGGCCACAGACAAGGCTATAGATCCAATACTCCAGTTTAGAGCGTTCAAATGCTTTTTTTCTCCAATACAGAATATCACATAGCCTTACCTTCAGTCGCTGTTAATGCTACAACAAAATAGGTTTTCCTGCAGTGCTTTCTTGGACATAAGATGTAAAATGTTTTAGAAACCTGGGATACTCTTACCATAAAGTGAGTTATAACCTTGGCCAACCTACTTAACTGTTCTTAGCCTTCATTTCCTTATTTGTAAAGTCAGCGTGATATTTATGATTATTTCACTGTATCATTAAGAGCAATAAACCAAATAATGTAGGAAACGTGTAAGGAATAGTTCCTACCACGTAATTGACATAACCATTTTAACTATTTTATAGTAATAGTAAGTTATTTTATATATATTGAAGATTTTTAAACTTTATGATTGATAGGGAGAGTAAGGAAAAAATAAATGGCACTTATAACATCCAGGTTTCTGGCAAGAGGATCATCCAGGTAGGTGGGAGGCTCACGTGTCCCTTGTGTAAATTTACTTGAAAGTCACAATTGTTCCCACTGGAGAGCAAACTTTGGGAGTCCTTGTTACACGGATGAGCTTTACAAGGTGACTGAAATTTTCTCAGGAGGGAATGTTGAATGAGAAAACAGGAGCATCACAACTGAGCCTTGAACAACATTAAAATTGGGATTGGGAAAGAAGAGACTGTAAGGAAAACTGAGGTAAGAGAGACAGGAAAACACCAAGGAAATGATTGTTTGGGCCTTAGAAGCCAAAAAAAGAGAGCGGTCCAAGAAGAAAGGAGCAGTCAATTGTCCTAAACACTGTCAGACAAGGTCTGAAAAAAGTCTGCTGGATTCAACATAAGGTGATCTTTGGTGACATTAGGGAAAAAAAATTAGAAAAGTGGTGAGAATAGACAGATTCGAGGGAGTAAAAGAGTGAAAAGGAGGGAGACAAATGGGGACAGCATTTGCAAAAGCATCATTTTGAGGATCTTGACTGTGGAGAAGGTTAAAGAGAGGGTAGTTGATGGAGAGGTTCTAAGATGAAGAGAAGGCTCTAATTAAGGAGGCAGAAACTGGAATGAATTTTAAATATTTTACCATTAGCTATTTTTTCAAACAGCAAACTGAATATTTGCCTGCTTGTAACAGATGAAGCAACAAAATGCGAAGATAAAAAAGGCATAGCTTTTCATCTCCCCTTCATGAGTCTACCCCTACCCAGCCATACAGACATCCAAGCCAATTTTAACAGTGTTGTGTGCATATTTTCCCTCACCTTACAGACATATGCAAGAATATATACTCATATACAGAGATATAATTTTGTTGGTTTTTACTTAAATGGAATCAAACCATATGCCTTTGTTTCTAATTTTTGAATGATTGTATATCATCTTTACAAATCAGTAAACAAGCCACTTTTTTCCTAATTTGTTTACATCAATATATACATGTATTTCATTTTATATGGAGACTATCAGATCCCACATTCATAATTTTCTTCTTTTTTAATTTGGTCTTTGTTTTCTTGTTGTTGCCTCCTCTTTCTAATTCCTCTTCCCCACTCTGTCTGCATAACTTCCACATGTAACTTGTGTATCTTTTGTTTTTAGTAACATGCTCATGTTTTTAGTACATTCAAATTATAAAATCAAACATAATAGCATTTGTAATATATATCTCTTCTGTAAGAAATTTCCATCCTCACCTTCATTCTTAAGTGGTCAAAAATGGAACAACAAAAATGGGAAGGGCAATATAGCTTTAATAAATCAGTCTGTGGAGTTCAGCAAGCATAAAACAATTCCTGGAAATTTCTGTCTGAAGAAATTCAAAATGCTTTAAAGTTGCTAATTAAGCCTCTTCTCTCCAAGAAGCTTAACTACGGAATATATATATAGCAACCTCACAGTCTGGATCATTCCATCTGACTTAAGTGTTCTGCCTGGAATAGGGTAGAATAGCTATTTGATAACCTGGTAATACTGAACCGCATCTAAGATGGAAAACGAATCGTTCTATCTAGGGCCAAAAGAATCTGCCGAGGGAGTTTATATAGAATATGTTTTAGATTTAGAATCTGCATGCGGTGCCAATTTTTCTTACTATTAATGTGCTATTAGGAAGCTGGATACTTTGTGTTTTAAAGCGCCTCCTGTTTGTAAATTAGTCAACACACAGAATACCTTTGAAGTAGTATCCCAGTTTTCCAGGAGAGAGCTCTGCAATCCCGAGGTGATTAAATGGGTCTCTTCAGTTGTTTTGATTTCTGTATACCACTTCTCTGCAACTTTCTTCATAAGGTACATGGACTTTAGACTACTATATTCCATGCCCTAAATTGAATAAGTGCTTGACATATGGTGTCATATTTAAGTCTTGTAGTTATATGAGGTAGGTATGATTTTACTCCAATTTGGAGGTAAGGAAACTAAGACTTAGACAATTGAAAGAAGAGGTCAGAGCTGCTAAATGACTGAGTGGCATAGGTAGAACGGCACACCACAGTCTTTCGGATGCCAGTGAATATAGCGTTTCTATCAGGCTGAACATGCTTCAGGCACAGGAGGATGCCATGGTGCAGAAACTTGATTTGGAGTGTATCAATAATGTTTACCTATTAGCAACAACAGTTTTTAAACACATTTAAAACTAGACTCTGAAGACATACTTATTTTCTATTTTACTACAGCTCTATGAAATATAGATTATATCCCTATTTTACATACACACAACTAAGGCTGTAACATACCTGGATGGTAGATGAAAACACAAGGTGATTGTAGCCACATCTATTTCTGCAGCCCATGTACTAAATTACTGTACTACACCACTCCTAGTTCTTTTTCTCCCGTCTAAGCTTACAGATGTGGGTTAAATTGTGTTTCCAAAAAAGGCGTGTTCAAGTTACTAACTTGAAAGTGACTCCATTTGCAGCCACATTTTTCTGTCTTATGCCAAGAGGACAATTTAGAGAAGAGACAGACATGGGGAAGAACACCAAGTGATAAGAGAGGCAGAGATTCAAGTGTTGTACCTGCAAGCCAAGAAATGCCAAGGATTGCTAGCAAACCACCAGAAGCTAGGAAGAACCAAGCAAGGATTCTCCCCTACAGATTCAGAGGGGCCATAGCCCTGCCTACACCTTATTTTCAGACTTCTAGTTTCTAGAATAGTGAAGTAATAAATTCCCATTGTTTTAATCCACTGAGTTTGTGGTTCTATGTTAAGCAGGCCGTAGGAAACTAAGGAATCTATACGCTACCATACGTGCAAAAAAAAATTAGAAGCTACATTTTGGCAATTCCTCTACTAACCTTTTTTGCTGAAAACATTAGCACGCACTTGCTCACAGTTCTGCCCCAGATTGTGATGTCTTTCTGCAAATGGTTTCTTATGGCAGGACAGGCTTAATTCATGACAGAGGCTAGAGGTTCAGGAGCCGATCCTGGTTGTATAATTAAAAGTATAGCTTTGAATGGATGTAACAGTTGTTATGATTGCTCAAAGTATATTGCCCAAAGAAAGCCCTAGGGCCAGGACCAAGAGTGGGGTCGGGAAAGTGCACTCCACCTCCTGGAAGGCCTGACAATCATATTTTATAGGGTTTATATAAAATCCCCTTCCAGGTGAAGGTATAGATAGCTGTGAACTATATAATCCACCATGTTTCCAAAGGTACATCTAAATCCCAGTATTTTTGACTGAGTTTCATAACCTCTAAAATCTGGCCACACGCTATGAATCAACTGTAGTTACATCAAAATAATCCATCTGCTTAACCAATACCACATGTTTTCTATTGCTTGTTTGCTCATGCTGTTCTCTCTACCTGGAATATTTTATTTATTTATTTCCTACCTTATTGAAACTTCAATTGGCCTCCTGTTCAGTTATACTGGGTCATGAGCCTAGACTTCAGCAATAGAATATGGGAGATGATGATGCTTGCCATCTCCAAGCAGGGCATAAAATGTCCTATGTGATATGCTGTATTTCCCCCTCTCTCTTTGGTAGCAGTTCTGGATGACACATGTTAAAAATAGTAATGTCCCAGGACAGACTGGATTTGGTTCCCTGGAAACCATTAGGATGAATGTTGCCTGATCCAATCGAACTAAGAAATAGACCATTATTTTGCCAAGTCACTGAGATTTGGGGATGTTTGCTACAGGACCTAGCATAGCCCCTAAGGGACAGCATAAGCCCAATTTCTTTCAAAAGCTGAAGAGAAATGACAAAAAATTGCCAAGAATCTATTAGACAGGTCTAGAGAGATAAATCTATACATTTTATGATTGTTTCTTCTTTTGTATTCCCATAGAATTAAAAAAAAAAGATTTTATTGACAAATCTTCACACACTTACAGTCCATACATGGTGTATAATCAATGGCTCATAATATCATCGCTTAGTTGTGTATTCATCACTATGATCATTTTTAGAACATTTGTATCACTCCAGAAAAAAGAAATAAAACGTAAAAAGAGAAGACTCATACATCCCATATCCCTTACACCTCCTTCTCTCTCATTGACCACTAGTATTTCAATCTATCCAATGTATTTATCCCTTATCCCCCCATTATTTATTTTTTAATCTATATTTTTTACTTATCTGTCCATACCCTTGATAAAAGGAGCATCAGAACAAAGTTTTCACAATCACACCACCACATTGAAAAAGTTATATCACCATACAATCATCTTCAAGAATCAAGGCTATTAGAACACAGCTCAACAGTTTCAGGTACTTCCCTCCAGCCATTCCAATGCATCATCAACTAAGAAGGGATATATATATAATGTATAAGAATAAGCTCTAGGGTAAGCTCTCCACTCTCTGAAATCTCTCAGCCACTGAAACGTTTTTGTCTCATTTCTCTCTCCTTCTTTTTGGTCTAGAAGGCTTTCTCAATCCCATGATACTGGGTCCCAGCTCTTCCTGGGAGTTCTGTCCTATGTTCCAAGGGAATTTTACAACCCTGGGAGTCATGTTCCACCTACAGGGGAGGGCCGTAGTTCACTTGCCAAGTTGGCTTAGAGAGAACGGCCATATCTGAGAAACTAAAGAAGTTCTCTGGGGGTGAACCTTAGGCATTATCATAAGTAGGCTTAGCCTCTCCTATGTAGGAATAAATTCCATAGGGGCAAACCCAAGATACTGGGCTCAGCCTATTGAATTGGTTGTCCTCACTGGTTGAGAGAATATCAGGAATTCTCCAAGTGGGGAAGTTGAATATTTCCTTTCTTTCTTTCTCCCCAGTTCTCCAAGGGGACTTTGCAAATATTTCTTTATTCACTGCCTACACTATTCTAGGTTTATCAGGGCATTGCACTAACCTGGGCAAACAAACAAGATCTCAAGCCCTATTCAAGATTCCATGTACTTAGGGTGTTCAACTAAACTGACCATACAAGTTAAATAGGTAATTCACTACCCAACATATAAATTTTGCACCAACTAAACATCTCTCCCTTTAGTTTCACACAGAAGTTGAAGTTTTAAAATATGAATACTATCATCCTTTACACTGTATTCTGATCTACCCCAGTCCTATCCAGATCAGTTTCTTTATATCTCTATTCAAAGTCTGATCTGCTTTTCGGTGTTTTAAACAGTTCTGGTATGGGGTAGTAGTGACTTTCATAGCTTCAGAGCTCTAACTCCGAGTCTCAGTATCACATAAATACCCAAAGTTTTGGGGAATGACCAGTTTATATATAAACAGCTCAGTATCTCAGTATTTAGAAATGTTACAATTCGTAAATATATATGACTTCTATAAGAGCTTACAGTCTAGGATACTTTACAATAGGCACCAACCTGATAACCCATGCTCTCCACTTCAGTTCACAGAGTTTTATATTATAGTTAGGCCATATGAGTGAGCCATGATAATATTTGTCTTTTTGTTTCTGACATTTCATTCACAGTCCTTAAATTTCATTTACCTAGTTGCATGCCTCACAACTCCATTTCTTCCTGTGGCCACTCAGTAGTCCATTGTATGTAAACACCTCAGTTCCCCTGTCCATTCCTTGGTTGTTGTACCCTTAGGCCACCTTCATCCATTGCGAATCATGAACACTGCCACCATACACGCTAGTGTCCAAATGTCCTTTTCTGCCCCACACTCAGTTCCTTCAGGTAAAAACTGAGCACTGGGGTTCAGGATCATACAACACCCCTAGCCTCCTGTGGAACCATCACACTGCCCTCCAAGGGGCTGCACCTCTCAGCTTCCCTACCGACAGTGAATAGGGACATCTCTTTCTCTGCATTTTCTCTAGCATTTGTTTCTCTCTGCTCGTTTTTAAACAGTTTTATTTGCACATCATACAATCCAACCTAAGTAAATAGACATGCCTATACCACCATAATCTACATGAAGAAATTTCCTTTTCTTCCACAAGGAATCCATAGGTCTTCCCTCATTCCCCCATCTATTGACATTTAGTTTTGGCATAATATCTTTGTTACATTCAGTGAAAGCATATTACAATGTTACTGTTGATTGTAGACCTTAGCTTGCATTGATTGTACTTCTTCCTCTATACCATCCATTTTCAACCCTTTACAATGTTTGCATCATGTGTCTACTCTCATGCAAACATGTTTTTTTTATTTGTGCATTTAATAATCATCATGATTGTCTATCTAGGCATTCCTAAGTTACACCATTTCAGTTGTTTTTCTCTGTCTTTCCTTCTGGTCTCATACATGCCCCCATCCCTTCTCCCTCAATTGTACTCACATTCAGCTGTATTCAGTGTACTCCTATCATTGTGCTACAATCAAGTAGTACTGTGCTATCCATTTCTGAATTTTTACAATCAGTCATGTTGCACAATCTGTATTCCTTCAATACCAAATGCCCAAACTCTACTTTATTTCTATCTCCTTATAACCTGTTCTTAATCTCAGCTCTCAAAGATGACTCATTAATGTTGGTTCATATTAGTGACACCATATAATATTTGTCCTTTAGTTTCTGGCTAATTTCACTCAGCATAATGTCTTCAAGATTCATCCACGTTGTTACATGCTTCATAACCTTATTCTGTCTAACAGCTGTGTAATATTCCCTTGTATGTATATACCACAGATTGTTTAGCCACTTGTCCATTGATTGCCTTAATCAATCTTGCAATCATAAATAATACTGCTATAAACATTGGTGTGCAAATGTCCATTTGTGTACTTGCGTTCAGTTCCTCTGAATGTATAACTAGTAAAGGAACGGCTGGATCATATGGCAATTCTATATGTAGCTTCCTGAGCAACCACCAAACTGCCTTCCACAATGGTTGAATCATTTTACATTCCCACCAACAGTGGATAAATGTGCTTCTTTTCCACATCCTCTCCAGCATTTGTCATTTTCTGTTATTTATGTATTTATTTTTTGATAGTGGCCACTCTAGTGGATATCAGATGATATATCCTTGTGGTTTTGATTTGCATTTTCCTAGTTGCCTGTGAAGTTGAGCATCTTTTCATGTGCCTTTTAGCCATTTGTATTTCTTCTTCTGAGAAGTATATGTTCATGTCTTTTGCCAATTTTTAAATTGGGTTGTTTGTCTTTTTGTTGTTGAGTTGAAGAATCTCTTTATATTCTGAATACTAAACCTTATCTGATGTGTGTTTTCCAAATATTGTCTCCCATTGTGTAGACTGCCTTTTTACCTTCCTGACAAAATTCTTTGATGCACAAAAGTGTTTAATTTTGAGGAGATCCCATTTATCTATTTTTTTTTTCAGTGCTTGTGCTTTGGGTATAAAGGCTAGGAAACAGCCTTCCGTCCCAAGATTTATAAAATATTTCCGTACATTTTCTTCTGAAAGTTTTGTCTTAGCTCTAATATCTAGATCGTTGATCCATTTTTGAGTTAACTTTTGTATAGGCTGTGAAATATGGATCCTCTTGCATTGTTTCGCATATGGATATCCAGTTCTCCAACCACCATTTATTAAAGAGGCTGCTCTGTCCCAGGTAGGTTGACTTGACTGCCTTATCAAAGATCAGTTGTCTACAGATGAGTGCCTATTTCTGGACAGTCAATAAGATTCTGTTGGTCAGTATATCTATCTTTATGCTAGTACCATGCTGTTTTGACCACTGTAGCTTCATAATATGCTCTAATATTCAGATTGTATAAGACCTCCCACTTCATTTTTCATTCTCAAGATATTTTTAGCTATGCAGAAAACCCTGCCCTTCCAAATAAATTTGGTTATTGGTTGTCCTATTTCTGCAAAGTAAGTTTTTGGGATTTTAATTGGTATTGAATTGAATCTATAAGTTAATTTGGGTAGAATTGGCATCCTAACTATATTTTAGTCTATGCTATGTTCTGCAGGAGAACTCAAATAATTAACAAATAAGTACATGATTTAATATCAAGGAGCATTTTTGCTCTGAAAAACACTAAAACAAGATAAAGAGGCATAAGGCATCTAGAATAGAAGGAGAGGGAGGTGTTGAAAAACAGCTATTTTAATAAAATGAAAGAAATAATTAGTTATCTTCCCTCATAACTTTAGAAAAGAATTTAAAGACATATTGTATTAGTCATGGTTCTCTAGGGAAACAGAACTGACAAGAGATATAAGTAAATATTTTGAGATTTTTATAAGAATTGTCTCATACAATCATGGAACTGGCAAAACCGAACCTTGGGATAAGCCACAAGCTGGGAATCCCAAAGAATATCTTACGTGAATTCCCCAGGAGACGCTGGCTAGCTGCAATTGAGATGGAAATTCTCTCTTCTGACTGCTAAGAACATCACTTCTCTTTTTAAAGCCTTCAACAGAGTGGATGAGACTTCTCTCATTGTTGAAGTTGATTTTAGATGTAAATAGACATAGATACAATCAACTTACTGATGATTTAAGTCTATGAAATATCCTCACAACAACAATCAAGCCAATGCTTCCTTGATCAAACAACTGTTCACCATAAACTGGACAAGTTGACGCATGGATTTAATCACATTCTACCCCTTATCAACTTGTAACCCATGCACATCTCCTTAAACCATACTTAATCTCTAAATAAGAACAATTACATTCATGTTGTCACATAACAATACTCAACTGCCCTGCATACAACTGGAAACACATTAACTTTCCCCAGAACAGGGAAAATATCCACTCTTAAACTTGATATCCTATAACTTAAATGTCAAAGTACTGCAATGTAAAGTTAATACAACTTATGTCATATGATAAAGGGATAACATAGGAAAGAATACATAAAAATTGCTTTAGATAGTTACGCACACACACATTCTATATACTCAAAACAAAACAAGAAATATTCATAACCATTATATTTCTCATTTCTGTAACTGGCCACATGGTCATATCTCATATTTATACCTACCTCCTTCCACCATTCCATTACGTATTCCCTTTATCCTCAGCAAGGCCCTTAGCTGGCCATGACACTTTGCCTGGTGGGGTAATCCAATCCCTCATTTCTGAATTTTCTCAGTCATTGGATTGTGTTTCCATTTTCCAAGGACTCTAATCACAGGGCCTGGTAGTGCTCAGAGATACCTAAGGGCATCTCCTATATTCCAGGCAAACTCTTTTTTGCCTCCACTGTGTAGTAGCAGTCCTATTTTCCCTTGGCAGTCAGGAGCAATCACCCCAGTCCATACAGAAATCCCTTCTTTGCCTGTTGATTCAAAGGCATGAGGATCTTAAAGTGGCCAGGTATCCATCTTAATTTCTAGTTCAGTTCAATTGTTGTTGTGTCTCCTGATGGAAACACTCCTTTTGTAACTAAGACCTGTAGACAGAGCTTAAGATTGCAGGAACAGGAAGCAAAAATGTTTTTGGTGGATCACTATGAGTAACAATGAATGGTAGCACTCCCATTTACACCCCTCGATTCCT
>PVIY010044896.1:0-19425 GCA_004026745.1 Myrmecophaga tridactyla | reverse complement strand
GAACAATAAATAATGAAGAAAGAAAGATAGTTTCTCTCCAGGGGAGAGTAGGAATTTTACTTTCCTTCTATTTCAGGAATCACATTATATCTATGATCATATATGCTGGAAGAAATGAAGTTTCAAAATATTTCTACTCTCAGTACCCACCTGATACCTACCTAAAAGGTAACAGGGAGGATAAAATAAACATGGTTTGGTTCCTAATACAAACTCTAATACTATTTCTGAGTTTGTGGAAATACTGAAGAATTGAAAATCCTTCTCTACTGTTTCTCAAACTTTGACCTATTAGTTTTTCTGGTTTTTACATTTTTTAAACTTTTTTATTGTGTAGTATAACATATATACAAAGCAAAGAAACAAAAAGCAATAGTTTTCAAAGCACACTTCAACAAGTAGTTACAAGGCAGATTCCAGAGTATGTCATAGGCTACCATACAATCTTCTCAGGATTTTCCTTCTAGCTGCTCCAGACTATAGGAGACTAGAAGTCTTAAATATTTTTTTATCACCAAAATCAACTATTTTCTTTCTTTTTTGTGGAAAATGACATAAATATAAAAAAGTAATAAATTTCAAGCCACAGTACCACAATTAGATGTAGATTATATTACAGAGTTTGATATGGGTTATAATTCCACAATTACTGGTTTCTACTTCCAGCTGCTCCAAGATACTGGAGACTAAAAGAGATATCAATTTGATGATTCAGCAATCATATTCATCTGTTAAATCCTATCTTTTCTGTATCACTCTACCATCACCTTTGATCTTTCTTTCCATCTCCCTAGGAGTATTTGGACTATGGCCACTCTAACTTTTTCATGTTGGAAAGGTCTGTCACTAATATGTGATAGGAGATGGAAATAAATGATGTTCTAGAAAGGCTGGGCCCTCTAGGTTTCAGGACTTATCTGGTCCAGGGACCCAACTGTAGGTTCTAGATCTCTTGAATGTTACACCAGTGCATGGAACTATTATGAGATCTTATATATTGCCTTAAGTATCTTTAGGATTGGCTGAAATGGTCCTGGTTGGAGTTTGGTAGGTTATGATAGGAGGCAATGTCTAACTGAAGTATCCACAGGAGTAACTCCAGAGTAGCCTCTTAAATTTATTTGAACTCTCTCTTCCACTGATATTTTATTAGTTACATTTCTTTTCCTCCTTTTGATTAGGATGGAATTGTTGATCCCACAGTGCTGGGGCCAGATTCATCCCTGGGCATCATCACCTATGTCCCCAGGAAGACTTTGACTGCTGGATGTCATGTCCCATGTAGGGGGGAGGACAATGATTCCACTTGCAGAGTTGGGCTTAGAGAGAGTGAGGTGACATCTGAGCAACAAAAGAGGTCCTCCAGAAGTAACTCTTAGTCATACCTATAGTTAGCCTAAGACTCTCTGCTACCTAAATAAGTTTCACAAGAGTAAACTTCAAGATCAAGGGCTTGGCCTATTTATTTGGGTGTCCCCAAAGTTTAACACAGTATCAGGAGATTTCCTGATGGTAAAGTTTAATAGTTTCATATTTTTTCTCCCATCCCTCAAGTATTTTCATATTTGCCAATACTTTTTGATTATCTGCTCAACACACGCTATGATGTATCCAGGCATTACATTATGCTATACAGGATTGAAGGATCTCCTTCCTATTTGTGTTCTTTGTGTTTCAGTTGTTCAAGTAAGCTGTACAGACAGGGTGAGTTAGATTATGTGCTACAGAAAATTTCAGTTCCAGGATAAATACACCTTACTTCCTTTGGTCTCAAAGAGTATCTGTTGTTCGAAAATGTAGACAATGTCTTCCTTAACCCTACGTTCTGAATTACTTTAACCCCAACCTGATTGGTTTCATTCTTATCTCTAAATATTGAGTTATATATATACATATAAGCTTTTCAAAATTCAGAACTAATAATTATTTCTCCAGACTAAATGTGCCTGCTATAAAAGCTTACATTTTTGGCCCCTATTTCCTTGTAAGCATTTTCTAAACGAGACCATACCATTGATGTTCTTTTTTGTTTCTGCTTTATTTTGCCTTACCAAATGTCCCACATGCTCATTCACATCGTTGGTTACCTCATGACTTCATTATTTTTTGTAGCAGTGCGTCATTCATTCATAAGTATACATCATCATTCGCCAATTTAATTCTCAGTCAATGCATCCTTCAGCCACCTTTACCATGGTCATAAAAGTGGAATCATACAGTAACTATCCTTTTGTGTCTGCCTTATTTCAGTCAGCATTATGTTCTCAAGACTCATCCATCATGTCATGTGCTTCAGGAAATCATCGTTTTAATGCTGCATAATATTCCATCGTATGTATATACCACATTTTGATAATCCACTCATCTGTTGATGGGCATTTGTCTTGTTTCCATCTTTTGGTAATTGTGGATAATGCTGTTATGAACATCAGTGTGCAAATGTCTGCTTGTATCATTGCTTTCAGCTCTTCTGGATATATACAAAGTAGTGCTATTGCTGGGTCATAGGGCAATTTGATATTTAGTTTCCTAAGGAACCACCAAAGAGTCTTCCATAGTGGCTGCACCATTATACATTCCCATCAGCAGTGCATAATTGTCCTCATTTCTCCACATCCTCTCCAAAATTTATAGTTTCCTGCTTGTTTAATAGCAGCCATTCTTGTAGACATGAGGTGGTATCTTATTATAGTCTTGATCTGTATTTCCCTCATAAGCAATGAAAATGTACATCTCTTCATCTGTTTTTGAACCAACTGTATTTGATCTTCAGAAAAATGCTTATACATATCATTAGCCCATTTTATAATTGGGTTGTTTTGTTCTTTTATTATTTAGTTGTATGATTTCTTTGTGTATACAGGATATTAAACCTTTGTTTGATATGTGATTTCCAAATGCATGATTTCCAAATATTGAGTTGGCTGCCTCTTCACCATTTTGACAAAGTTTTTCGAGATGCAGAAGGATTTGATTTTGTGGGGTATCCATTTATCTATTTTTTCTTTTGTTACTTGTGCTTTGGGTGTAAAGTTTAGGAAGCTATCTTCAATTACAAGGTTTTGAAGATGTGTCCCTACACTTTCTTCTAGTAGGTTTATGGTGTTATCTCTTATATTTAAGTGTTTGATCCACATTCAGTTAATTTTATATAGGGTGTAAGATAGGGGTCCTCTTTCAATCTTTTGGCTATTGATATCCAGTTCTTCCATGCCCATTTTTTGAAAAGAATATTTTATCCCAGTTTAGAGAATGTGGGGGCTTTGTCAAAAATCAGTTGACCATAGATTCAGTGGTCTATTTCTGCATTTTCAATTTGATTTCATTGTCAATGTTTCTATCTTTGTGACAGTACCATGCTGATTTGACCACTGTGGCTTTATAATAGGTTTTAAAGTCAGGGAGCATTAATCCTCCCACTTAGTTCTTCTTTTTCAGGATGCTTTTGAGTTTCCTTACCTACCCTATGAGTTTGATAACTAGTTTTCCAAGTCTTCAAAGTAGGTTGTTGGAATTTTGATTGGTACCATGAAGAATCTGTGGATCAACAGATATTGTTGTGGCATATCTGTGGCATAGAATTGATATCTTAACTATATTTAGTCTTCCTATCCATGAACAAGGAATGTCTTTCCACCTATTTAGATCTTTGATTTCTTTTAGCAATGTTATGTAATTTTCTATGTACAAGGCATCCCTAGTTAAGTTCATTCCTAAGTACTTGATTCTTTTAGTTGCTGTCTTGAATGGAATTTTTTCCTTAACCAACTCATCAGTTAGATCATTGCTTGTGTATAGAAACATTAGTGATTGTTACACATTAATTATATATCCTTACACCTTGCTGAATTTGTTTATTAGCTCAAATAACTTTGGTGTAGATTTCTCAGGATCTCCCAAGGGTAGTATCAAGTCATCTGCAAATAATGAAAGTTTTAATTCTTCCTTTCCAGTTTGGATGCATTTTATTTCTTTGTCCTGCCAGATTGCTCTACCTGGAACTTTGAGTACAATGTTGAATAATAGTGGTGACAGTGGACATCCTTGTCTCTTTCCTGATATTAGGGGGAAAGCTTTCATCTCTCTCCATTGACTTTGATGCTGGTTATTGTTTTTTAATATATGTCCTTTATCATAATGAGATACTACCTTTGATTTCTATCTTTTGAAGTGTTTTTATCAGAAGTGGATGTTGAATTTTGTCAAATGCTTTTTTAGCATCAATTGAGATGATCATGTGATTTTTCCCTTTCAATCTGTTAATGGGCTGTATTACATTAATTTGATTTTCTTGGGTTAAACTAACCTTGTATTCCTGATTTAAACCTCAATTCATAATGGTGTGTAATTCTTTTAATGTGTTGTTGGATTCAATTTGCTAGTATTTTGTTGAGAATTTTTGCATCTATATTCATTAGGGAGATTAGCCTGTAGTTTTCTTTCCATATAGCATCCCAGTTTGGGCATTAAAATGATAGCTTCATAAAATGAGTTATGTAGTATTCCTTTTTCCTCAATTATTTCTAAAATCTTGAGCAGGATTGGTTTTAGTTCTCTTTGGAATGTTTATAAAATTCCCCTGTGAAAGTATCTGGCTCTGGACTTTTTTGTAGGAAGATTTTTGATGACTAAGTGAATCTCTTTACTTGTGATTGATTTGGTGAGATCTTATATTTCTTCCTGAGTAGTGTAGCTTGTTTGTGTGTTTCCAGGAATTTTTCCTTTTCTTCTAAATTGTCTAGTGTATTGGCATATAGTTTTTCATGTATCTTCTTATGATTTCTATTCTTTCTTCAGGGTCTGTGGTAATGTACTGCTTCTCATTTCTGATTTTGTTTATTTGCATTCTCTCTCTTTTTTTCTTTTTCACTCTTGTTAGTGGCCCATCAATTTTATTGATTTTCTCAAAGAACCAACATTTTTAACTCTGATTTTATTTTTTTCTGATTCCCACCCTACAGCCCATTTTTGCCATTCCCACCTTAATGTTCACTACACTATAAAATTCTCACAATAGATTTGCCTTTTCTGAACATGTCTTATAAATGGGATCATGCAATATATGTTTCATTGAGGGTGACTTCTTTCACTTTAGCAAGATTTTGAGATTCTCACATGCTGTAACATGCATCAGTATCACACAATTATTATTGAATAACTTTTTTTAATTTGCATATGGGCAGGAGGCACCAGGAATCAAACTCCAGACCTCCAGTATGGCAGGCCAGAACTCTGCCTGCTGAGCCATGGCAGCCTGCCCTTGAATAACATTTTAATGGATATGCTACATTGCATTTACCATATGTGAGATATTTGCATTATATCCAATATTGAAATATTATTACTAATGATGCTGTGACCAACTGTACTGGTTTGAAACTGCTATGTACTCCACAATAGCCACGTTCTTTAATCCTCATTCAACATTGCTGCGTAGGATATTTTATATTATTTCCATGGAGATGTGATATACCCAGCTGTGGGTCATAAGCTTTGATTAGATGGTATCCATGGAGATATGCCTTCAACCATTCAAGGTGGTTTTGCTTATTGGAGTTCTTGAAGAGTGAGCATTTATGGAAAGAGCCAACAATGCCAACAGAGCCAACACAGCCAGAGATCTATGGAGATGCAGAAGAAAAACACCCCTATGGAAGCTTATTAATGAGAAGAGAATGCTAACAAACATCACCATGTGTTCTTCCAGGTGAGAGAGGTGTTCTGGATCCATCGACATTCCTTGAATCAAAGTAACTTTCCCTGGATGCCTTATTTTGGACATTTTCACAGCTTTAGAATTGTAAACTTACAACTTAATGAATTCCTCTCTTTAAAAGCCATTTTATTTCTAGTATATTGCATTCTGGCAGCTTTAACAAACTAAAACACCAACCATATACAGTCATTGTGAATATATGTGTAAATATTTCTCTTGTTAAATAAGTGAGGGTTGGATTTCTAAGTCACATGATAAATATGTATTTATCTTTTGGAGAACTGTCAGAAAAGTGTGATGTCCTAGAAATTGGTGAAATAAGAAGCTCCAATAATGGGTTCATCCACTGAAAGATGCTTGTTGGCATTCAGTAGCTTTTAATGTCACTGAACAGATGCATGACTGTAGGCAGCCATCATTAAAAAATATCAGGAAACCTTGTGGAGAAAAGAGAATTGTATTTGCACAGCTACCACATATTTAAAATTGTAATATTCCATATATCCAATTTTCAACAAAAAATAATATACCATACAGAGAAACATGAAATGTTGACTTATTCACAAGAAAAAAAAGAAATAGAAAGAAGGAAGCCATGAGCAAGAGCAAAAGAAAATAAGGAAAACAATTTTTGAGCAGGCCGAGTATATCAATAAAGGGACAGATGTTTTAAAATGGAGTCAACTGGATGTGGGAAGATGGCAGTGTAGGGAGATGCAGTACTCTGTCCTTCCACAAAATCAGCTATCAAACAGGTAGGTACTGTCTGAAACAACAATGTTGAAATCCTTGAGGCCAAAAGAACACTGTGCAGCATCCAGTGAAGAGTGGAAAGAAGAATTTGAAAAATAACATAATAGGACAATAAATTGTTAACTTCATGTGGCAACTGGTAGACATCTCACACCCAAGTGGCAGGTCCCCAACCTATGGCTAGCTTGCTGATGTTAGGAGGGGATATGAAAATCCCTTTCCCCAAATACAGGGATGGGCAGAGCTGATCACTGATCATGGTTTTTGGTTATACAATTTGGATTATTGGGGTCTAGCTCTAAGGGCAGCCACTGTTTCCACCTGCTCAGAAAAGGGCAGGGGTGGAAGCCATTATTTTCAAACCCACCCCTAACAAAGGCAGTGGCAGCCATTGTTTCAGAGTTCCCTGGTGTGGTAGTGGTGGAGACATAAAGACGGTCCACTTCCTCAGAGGTGTATGGGAAAATTAGTTGAAACACTGCAATAGATGGTCAGGTCATGAAAGCTTAGCTTTGTGAAGCCTTTGGAGATGCTCTTGGCACCCTCTGTGATACATTCTCCAAGGCACTTTGGAGACAGTCTGTGTGCCCTTCATGGTTCACTGGCTCTATTTTTGCTGTCCTCTCTGGTCTACCCCACCTTCCAGAATGTAAGCTCCAGGCCAAAGCCACTTAAGACAACAAATGGAATGTAAGTAACTATAGAGATAGACAATATGAAACGATGGACAAACAACATCACCGAAAGGACATGTAAATAGAATGTTTTAGTTTGCTAAAGCTGCTGGAATGCAATATACCAGAAATGGAATGTCTTTTAAAAAGGGAATTAAGTTGTGAGTTTACTTTATGACAGCCCCTCCTTGGTATGTTGGCAGCAGATAATTCATTCTGAGTTTTACAGGTTCAGAGCCAGTGGAGAATTTTGCCTCAGGAAAGACCATGACTTTAGCTGGCTTTGATGATATTTGTAATATTTTTCACTTTATATAGTATTTGTATTGTTACTAAAACGGTTTAAGGCTTTGTGATATTTTGATGGAGTGGATGCATTTTGTGTATGGAAAATACATTCCATGGCATTGTCAATCTTAAGGCAAAATTTCTCCTCTGACTGTTTTACCTGTGAAACTCAGAACAAGTTATCTGCTGCCAATATACAAATGAAGGACAGTCATAAGATATATGTTTCCATTTTCATAGAGAAATTTGAAAGGAAAACAGGGGTCATTGGTCACATTCAGTTTCAAAATCCTCCAGGGAAAACTCCATTAGACTTCACATTCTGAGAATCATTTATCCTTGGGGCTTTAGAAAGCAGCAGTCTTATCCTTTCCAAGGGCCTATGCAGCAACCTTGCACTCTCCAAATGCTAAAGTGAGGGTTGCAAGACCAGTGTTCATTGTGGGGACCTCTTCTTTCTTGGCTCCACCCTCTCTAAGAAATGGGGCAGTGTACTGTATCTCTTCAATCTATGGGGCACATACACAGCCTCTGAGAATGATGGGGTGGCAGCCAGGCTCTCACCACTCCTTGTTTATGTGCCCCATACCCTTTGAGGCCTGGAGTGGGCCAACACTTCCTGAGCAACAAAGCAGAAGGCCTATCCTCTTCTTTCAGGGAAAACCCACCCTCTCTATATGCATGGATGGATCCATTCTCTTGGCACAAGATTTCCTGGTTCTAGACCTTAGTTTCCTCTGAAGTAATTTTCATTCAGTTTGTCCCTTTCCTGTTATTTTTTGTCCAGACTGGCAGTGGTTCCATTTATACAGATCCCACAACACTGTTGTTGGTTTTCTATGTAGTATGTAGGGATCATAACTATCAGACAATAAGCCTTTCCACAAATCATTTCTGGATAACTCAATCTCCAATCCTTGCCTTTTCTGTAATGGCTGGCTGCTTCCATATATGGTTAAGTCCATACATGGAGCACTATTCAATCATATTTCACTTTCTGGCAGCCCAGAATTTTCCAGACCATCAATTTCTGCTTTCATTGTTCCCAAGAATTCAGTTCGCAACTTATTTCTTTCTTATCATGTTTTACTATAAATATGCACGGAGCAGGTAGGTTCCATTTTCCACATTTAGTTTGGGAATTGCCTTAGCTATTTATCCTGCATTGTAACCTTTAAATTCAAACTTCCACCCAACAGCAGTACTCAATTTGACCAAATTATCTGCCATTTTAAAACAATGGTTTCTATCCTTCCAGTCTGGAATAACATGCTAACATTTCTGTCTAAGGCCTCATTGGAAGGACCTTTAACATCCATATTTCTACCAACACTCTCTTCAAAGCATTCTAGGCCTTCACTATCAAGCTCCTCACAATTCTTCCAAAATCGTTCCCTTTATCCATTTAAAAAGCTATTCCAATATGTTTAGTATTTGCAAACCATAATATTCCTCTTCTCAGGAATCAGAATCTGTTTTGGTTTGCTAAAATTGTGAGAAAGCAATATGCCAGGAATGGAACATCTTTAAAAAATGGAGTTTATTAAGTCACAAGTTTACAGTTCTAAGACCATGAAAATTTCCAAATTAAGGCACCAACAAGAGGTTCCCTTCACTCAAGGAAGGCTGACACTGTCTGGAACACCTCTATCACCTAGGAATGCATGTGGCTGGCATCTTCTGTCACTTATTCCTGGGCTCCATGGCTTTCAGCCTCTTTTTCCTGTGGGGATACCTCCTTTGACTTCTCCAGGGCTGGCTTTCATTTCTTGGCTTCCCTTGGCTTGCTGTAAGTTCTTGCTTGCTTAGCATCTCCTAATAAAGTACATGGCAGTGTCTGTTGTGCTCAGTCTGTGTTTAGGCATCTTCTCTCCCTGTCAGCACTCCAAGCATCTACAAACACTTGTGTCTCTGTCAACTTTGAAGCAACTATTTTCCAAGTGTCCACATCTGAGGTTTCTCCAAAATATTTCCTCTTTTAAAGGTCTCTAGTAAACTAATCATTATTCACCTTGAATGGGTAGAGTTACATAACCCTCAAATAAAAAAGGTCACACCAACAATTTGGTGTTTCACATCTCCATGGAACAATACAATTTTACAAACTTAATAATAGGCTTGGCCCCACAAGATTGGAACAGGATTAAAACATGGCTTTTCTGGGGTATGTAATAATTTCTAACTGCCACAGAAGAGAAATACAAAACAAACAACAAGCAAAAGCTCTGGACATGACAGATACTCAGATAATCAGGTACAGCCCTGTACACTGTATTTGCCTTGGGCAGACCATCCTGGTAAGAAGGCTGAAGCTCAAGAAAATATTTGTCCATTCACCAGCTGTTTATGAAAACAAGAAACAAATATCTTTGGAAATAAATCCTAGAGGTAACAGTTTAAAGTATTAAAATGTACTGTCTTGGGTGAGCCATGGTGGCTCAGCAGGCAGAGTTCTCGCCTGACATGCCAGAGACCCGGGTTCATCCTGGTGTCTGCCCATGCAAAAAAACAGGTACTGTCTGAAAATAAATGAGTATAAGACAGAGAGAGTAAGTGGTGGCCTACTGAAAAAAAGAAGATAAAAACCCAGATAATACCAATGAAGATGGCCAGAAATACAGACATAGTAAAACAAGGCTTTAAAAGTTTGTTCCAAAAAGTGTCAAGTAGATGAAGGAAAACTAGAGAAAGAAGTGAAGTGTATCATAAAAATAATGAATCAGGAAAATGAGAGCCATAGTAAGGCAATGGAAAATTTTTAAAGAAATCAAACAGAACTACTGAAATTGAAGAACATTATAAATGAAATGAAAAAATCTCAGGAGGGTTTTACAGTATAATGGATGTGACAGAAGAAAGAGTCAGTGAACTCAAAGACAGGGCAATTGAAGTAAGCTAGGCTGAGAAGCAGAAAGACAAAAAAGAATTATTCAATGCTAAAATAGTCAAAGAACTCTCTGGGATACCATCAATAAAACCAATATATGTGTTATGAGACTCAGAAAAGGAGGGGAGAAAAGAAGTGGCAGAAAGAATATATTTTTTAAAAATCATGACTGAGAACACCCCAACTTTTGTAAAAGTACTTACTATGTATATTGATCACAGTATTGAATGCAAAAGACAAGAGAGATTTCTCAAAGCTCCAAGAGGAAAACAATGAGTTACATCCAAGGTTGTCCCAATTAGAGTAAGCACTGATTTCTCATGAGAAACAATGCAGACAATAGGGAAGTAGATTGCTTTTAAAGTGCTGAAAGCAAATAACTGCCAATAAAGAATTTTATATTTGGGCAGACTTTCTTACAAAAATGAGGGAGAGATTAAGACATTATCATATAAACAAATCTGAGGGAGTTCATCACTACTAGACCTGTCCTACAAGCAATGCTAAAGGAAGTTCTTCACCCTGAAAAGAAAAGACAATAAAGAGCAGGTCAAAGTGGCATTAAGATGCCTTCTTGATGAAAAGGGGAGAAATAATTGTAACAAATGAGGTATCAATGCCTGAGAGAATTCAAATAGTCAAGTGGCTATTCTGGAGTCTACTGTTATGTAAGCTTCAACTAGATATTGTTATTTATCATGGTGTACCAGTTTGAAAGGATGCATGTACTCTAGAAAAGCCATGTTTTAATTCAAATCCCATTTTGTAAAGACAGCTGTTTCTTCTAATTCCTATTCAGTATTGTATGTTTGAATCTGTGATTAGATCATCTCCCTGGAGATGTGACTCAATCAAGAGTAGTTGGTAAAGTGGATTAGATGGAGACATGTCTCCACCCATTTGGGTATCTTGATTAGTTTATGGAATCCTGTAAAAGGAAACGACAAGAGAGAAAGCCAGGTAATTCAGAGAGAGCAGAGAATGCTGCAGCACCATGAGGTAGAGTCCACCAGCCAGTGCTTTGGAGATGAAGAAGGAAAATGCCTCCTGGGGAGCTTCATGAAAGAGGAAGCCAGGGGAAAAAGCTAGCAGATGATGCTGTGTTCACCATGTTGCCCTTCCAGCCAAGAGAGAAACCTTGACTGTGTTCACCATGTGTCTTCTCACTTAAGAGAGAAACCCTGAACTTCTTCGACCTTCTTGAACCAAGGTATGTTTCCCTGGATGCCTTTGACTGGACATTTCTATAGACTTGTTTTAATTGGGATATTTTCTTGGCCTTAGAACTGTAAACTAGCAACTTATCAAATTCCCCTTTATAAAAGTCATTCCATTTCTAGTACATTGCATTCTGGCAGTTAGCAAACTAGAACTCATGGTTTGCCAAACCCTAACCAAAATCATTCTTGCCAACTCTGAAAAATACACAGGGCTTTATCTGAGATTCTACAAAGGATTCATGAAGTATGATTACTTTTCAGAAAACTACCACCTCCAGATGGGTTGCTAGGCCAGATAAGTCCTGAAGCCCAGAGGTGCCAGTCTCTCCATAACATCAACTCATTCCATCTCCCTATACCATTTTATCAATAGCCCTTTCCAACATGGAAAATTTAGTGAACTTAGTCCAAATACCCCTAAAAATAAAGGAGAAAGATTAAAGTAGCAACTGGAACCATAACAAAGAAGATGAGATTTAACAAATGAGCATGACTGCTCAATCATTATACTGATATTTCTTTTAGTCTCCAGCATCTTGGAGCAGTTAGAAGGAAAAACCTAAAATTGTGAAATTATGACCCATACCAAACTCTGAAATCTGCTCTATAACTAATTGTTGAGGAGTAGTTTGAAATGTATTGCATATATATATATATGTTATTTTTCACAATAAATAAATAAATAAAGTAATTTTTAAAATGAGGAGAACAAAGTGGCATTAAGAAATAAAGGCTTGTGCTAAGGATAAACTTCTGGGTAAGTACAAATATCAGTACTGTTAATGCGTATTCTGTATGTAGCTTCTCTTCTTACTTCCTACAGATGATAAGATGCAACTTCATAAAAAGTAATGATAGGACTACATATGTTATACAAACATATATTATACAAAATTATAAGTGGTCACAGGTACAAAAAATTGGAGTCACAGAGGGGTATAAAAGAAATATACATGTATGCCATTAAAGTTGAGTTTGTATCAAACCAAATATAATGGCTATATATTTAAAGAGTTAAATCTTAATCCTCTAGTAGACATGGAAAAAATAGATGAAGAAATACATCCAGATAAAAATGAGAAAGCACTCAATATATTACAACGTAATAGAAAATATAAATATAAAATTAGGTATTAATGGAAAATTGAATGGCAAAAAGTTAAGACATACAAAGGTTCAATAGAAAAATGTCAGAAGAATGTCCTTTGTCATCATTATTGACTTTAAATAATGATATTAAACTCTGTGGTCAAAAGGGAGAGAATGGCCAAATTGATTTTAAAAAAAAAACAACAAAGAAAGCATGCCTGTGCCAGTTTGACAGGATTATGTACCCTAGAAAAAGCATGTTTTAATCCTGATCCACTTGTGGAGGCAGCTGTTTCTCTTAATTCCTATTCAGCACTACAGAATGGAACTTGATTAGATTATCTCCACAGAGATTTGACTCATCCAATTGTGGGCATTAACTTTTGATTAGTTGGAGAGGATGCCACCCATTTCAGGTGGGTCTTGATTAGTTTACTGGAATCCTTTAAAAGAGGAAGCATTTTGGAGAAAGCTTCACAATAATGAGAGAACCATGACAGAGCCATGAGAACCACAGAGCCCATGTAGCCAGAGACCTTTTGGGATGAAGAAGGAATATGCCCCCCAGGGGAGCTTCATGAAACAAGAAGCCTGTAGAGAAAGCTGGCACACACTGCTGTGTTCACCATGTGCCTTTCCAGTTGAGAGAGAAATCTTGAACTTCATCAGCCTTTCTAGAGTGAAGGTAATCTCTTGTTGGTACATTAATTTGGACATTTTTATAGACTTGCACAGCCTTAGAACTGTAATCTTCCAGCTTAATAAATTCCCCTTTATAAAAGCCACTCTTTTTCTGGCATCTTGCATACTGGCAGCTTGTAAACTAGAACAATGTCCCAACTATATACTGTCCAGAGGAAATTCAACTTAAATTAAAAGATACAAGTACACTGAGGGTGAAAGGATGAAAATATTGTACCATGCACTTAGTAACCAAAGGAGAGCTAGAATGGCTACACTAAAGTTGGATAAAATAGGCTTTAAATAAAAAAAAGTATGAGGGAATTGATGATCATTATACTGATCAAAGGGACAAGAAGATGGAGCAACTGTATCCCCTTAACAGTGGAGTCCCAAATATATGAAGAAAATACTGACATATTAGCAGGGAATTTACAAATAGTGAGAGACTTCAACACTCCACTCTCAATAATGGATAGAATATATAGTCAGAAGATAAATAAGGATGTAAAAAATTTTAATGATAAACTAAACCAACTAGACCTAACAGAAATACAAAGAACACTGCACCCCTAAAAACACACTACACATTCTTCTTGAGTGTACATGGACCATTCTCTAGGATAGACAGTATGTTGCATCTAAAAACAAGTCTCAATATCTTCAGAAGTATTGAAATCATACAATATATATTCTCATACTACCACAGAATGAAGCTGGAAATTGATAACAGAGGGAGAAATGGAAAATTCAAATATGTGTGGAAATTAAGCAACACACTTTAAAAAAAACAATTGGTTAAAGAGGAAAGCAGAAGCAAGATTAGAAAATATCTTGAGGCAAAGAAAAATGAAAATAAAAATGAAAACTAATGGGATATAGCAAAGTCAAGTTGGAGAGTGAAACATACAGCTGTAAATGCTTACATTAAAAAAAGAAAGACTTCAAATAATAGATCTAACCTCAAACCTGAGAAAGTGGAGCAAAGAAAACCCAAAAGAAACAGGAACAAATTGCAGTACAGATCAACGAAATAGAAGGCATAAAAAAAAAACCAGTAGAAAATAACAACAAAACCAAATGCTGGCTCTTTGAAAACATCAAAAAATGACAAACCTTTAGCAAGACTGACAAAAAAAACAGTAGGAGAAAGTGCAAATAAATAAAACCAGAAATTAAAACGGGGGAAATTTTACTGATCTGACTGAAGTAGAAAGTAATATGAGGACACTATCAACAACTGTACACCAATAAATTAGAAAACCTACATGAAATGTGCAAATTCTTAGAAACAACTACACTATCTACACTGACTCAAGTAGAATTATAAGATAGCAACAAAACAATTACTATTAAGGAGATTGAATTGCTAATCAAAAACCTCCCTACAAAGAAGGCCAGGCCTAGGTGGCTTCACAGAGAAATTGTACCAAACATTCCAAGGCTTACTTCAAATCCTGCTCAATCTCTTCCAAAACTGTTGAATAGAAGGAAAAATTCCATTACATATTCTATGAGTTCAATATCACCTTCATACCAAAACCAGATACGGATATCACAACAAAAGAATTGTATAGTGCAAGATCTCTTATGAATATAGATACAAAGGCCCTCAACAAATTACTGGTAAACTGAGTCCAATAGTGGATGAAACAATTATCCACCATAATCAAGTTGGATTTACCATTGTTATGTGAGCTTGAACCAACATAATAAAATAAATTAATTTAATGTATTACATTCACACTGTGTAGGAAAAACTAAAAAATGTATTTGACACAATACTTGATAAAAACTTGATAAAAGCACTTAGAACATTAGGAACAGAAATTTCCTTAACATGATAATTGTAATGCATGAAATTCCACAAACAACATCCCACTTACTGGTGAAAGTTCCAAGATTTTCCCTCTAAGATTAGTAACAAGAAGAGGATTCTCACGTCCAAGAGTGGTATTCAATATTATATAGGAAGTTCTTGCCAGAACAATTAGGTAAGAAAAAGAAATGAAAGTCATCAACATTGAAAGGAATAAGCAAAACTTTCCACTTGGAGATGATATAACCATATATACAGAAAATCCTGAGAAATCTGCAACAAAGTTCCTAAAGCTAATAAATTACTAGAGAAAAATGATGGATTAATATGAATACCTCATATCATTTGTATTTCTATACACAATCAATGAAGAATTGGAAGAAGAAATTATGAATAAAATTCCATTCAAAATAACAAATTAAAGAATTGCTTGTGCAGTAATAAATCTAACAGGGATATAAAGGATCTGTAAACAGAAAACTAGAAGACATTGCCAGAAGAAATCAAAAAAGACCTAAATGAACAGAAGGAAATTCTCTTCTCATAGAGACTAAATATTAATAAGATATCAATGATACTCAAAACAATTTTTAGCTTAAATGTCATCACACCTAGAATTTTCACAACCTCTTTTACAGAAATTGAAAAGCAATCATCAGGTTTATATGGAAGGTTATGTAACCTGAATATCTAAAGTCATTTTGAAAAGAAGAATCAAGTTGTCTGACTAACACTTTAGGGCCTTAAAATTAATTACAAAGTCACCATAATCAAAGCAGCATGGTACTAGCACAGGTTCAGATATAAAAGAAAAGAATAGAATTGAGAGTTCAGAAATCAACACTCATATTTATGACCAAATTATTCTTAACAAGGGGATGGAGAGCATTTGGGAAAGGACAATCTCTTCAACAAATTTTGCTGGTGAAACAGGATCTCCATTTGAAAAATTAGGAGGATTCTACCTGACACATTATTTAAAAATCTATTGAATTGTATCAAAGTCATTAAATAAGAACCAAAACTATCAAACTCCTAGAAGAAAACTTAAGGAAGCATCTTCAGCAACTTGTGTTAGGCAATAATTTCCTAGATTTTGCACTCAAAGCAGAACAGAAAAAAAAAATAGATTGGACCTCACCATAATTCAAAACTTGTGCACCTCAAAGGACTATGTCATGAAAGTAAATTGACAACAAGCACAATGGGAGGAAATATTTAGAAACCACCTATCTTATAAATATTTAATATACAGAATATAAAGAAATACTTCACATTAAAAAGAAAAAGACAAGCAACCCAATTTAAAAATGCACAAAAGCCTTGAATAGACATCTCTCTAAAGAAGATATACAAATGGCCCCAAAACACCTGAAAATCTGCTCAACATCATTTGCCATTAAGAAAATGAAAATCAAGACCACAATGAAATACCACTTCACACACACTAGAATGGCTGCTGTTAAAATTATGGAAATTAATACGTGTTGGAGAGGATACAACAAAATAGGAAGACTCATTCATTTCTTGTTACATTGTAAAATGGTCAGCTACTGTGTAAGGCAGTTTGGTGTTTCCTCAGATAGTTAAATATAGGATTACCATATGACCTGGCAATCCTATTATGAGGTATATACCAGAATAGTTGAAAGCAGGAACTAAACAGATATTTAAATACTGCCATTCATAGTAGCATTATTCATAATTTCCAAAAGGTGGAAGCAAACTAAGTTTGCATCAGTTGAGGAATAGATAAGTAAACTGTGGTCTATACCTACAATGGAATATTATTATTCAGCCATAAAACAGATTGAAATTGTGAAACATGCCACAACATGAATGAACCTTGAAAATGTCATGTTGAGTCAAATAAGCCAGACATAAAGGGACAAATATTGTATGATCTCACTGATTGGAAATAATTAGAATAGTTATCTCCTATTGTCAGAATCTAGAATATAGGTCTCAAGGGGATGGGGAGGTGATAAGGAAGGTGAAATTAACACTTAAAAACTACAGGGTTCAGGGTGGGCCATGATGGCTCAGCAGGCAGAGTTCTCACCTGCCATGTTGGAGACCTGGTTTTAATTTCTGATGCCTGCCCATGCAAAAAAAAAAGAAAAGTACAGGGTTCATATATGTAATGATTGAAATGTTTTTGAAATCGAAGAAGGTAATGGTATGGCAACATTATGAAGGTAATTACCAGTCTTGAAATATATACTTGAATTTGATTAAAGAAACATTTAATTTAAAATATTAAAATATTTTAAATATCAAATTTAATATTAAATATTATTCATTATTTTTAAATATTAAAATATTAGAGTACACGTATGGTAACAATAAAAATTTAAAACCATCCATTGAACTAGACTATACAGACAGTGAACCTTAATTTAAACTGTGAACTTTAATCAATAATAAAAATATTCAACTGTAACAACAACAATTGTAGTGGATGTTTCACACCAGTCCAAGGTGTTAGTGTTGGGGTGGTATAAGGGAGTCCTGCATGTTATGTCAGGTTGTTCTGACAACCTGCAACTTCTCTAATAAAGAGACAAGAATATGTCTAAATTGGGGGGCATAATACAAGGTACCACAATCCCTTATGAATATTGATGCAAAAATACTTAAAATAAATTGGCAAACACAACAAAAAATATATAACATGACCAAGTGGGATTTTTCCCAGCAATCAAAGGGTAGTTCTATATAGGAAAGTCTATCAATATAATACACCACACTAATAGACTAAAGGAAAAAGACATGGTCATCTCAATTAATGAAGAAAAAGAACATTGTAGAATCCAATATCTTAATGTAAAAGAAACACTAATCAAACAAGAATGTGAAAGGAACTTTGTCATCATGATAAAGGGCATTTATGAAAAATAAATATTTATCATTACATAAAATAGAAAAAGATTGAAAATTTTCTCTTATTATAAGAATCAGAACAAGGACTCTTACTTATGCCACTTCTACTCAAATATGTTTTGGAAGTTTAAGCCGGGTCCCTAATTGCCTAAGCAAGAAAAATAAAATTAATGCATCCAAGTTCAAAAGGAATAAGTAAAATAATCTCTATTCACAACAGCATAGTGAAGATTCTAAATACCATGGGTTCAAACATGTTAAAATAGTTATGTTTATGTTATGTAAGTTTTAACTCAATAAAAAATGGGTAATGATCTGAACAGATATATCAACAAAAATGATTACAGAGAGTAAACAAAGCCAACTATGATGTACCACTCCATACCTATTAACTCCCAATTGATACTTAAACCAGATGTTATAATTGCCAAGAGAAGAGGGTCATTAATTCAATGGAGTATGAGTATAAATAAACATGAGACAAAATGAGGACATGAATTATGGAAATGTTCCACAAGATTGTGATGATTGAGTTGTGGTGTCTATTGAAATCATGGTGGCTGCATGGCACAAGACAGTCCCTACCATGCTGCTGTTTGTTACAGGAATAGAGGCATTGGAGTGGTAGGAAATATGAGCAGAGGCACAGTGCCCTCAAGGTTGGCCAATAAAAGCAAAGTTTATTCTTTAAGGTCAGATGAGGAAATTAACTGTCAGTCAGAAGTTCTGGAATTCTGGGCCCTTCTCTAGGTATGTATAATGTTATTCACCTGTAAAGTGGGTGGTTCATACTTACTGCGTGGTTGGTAAAAATCACATCTTTGAGATAAATAGTTTTATGTTACAGATATTTGTCCATAATCTTCTAGGGACAATGTATTAAAACCAAGTCCAAGCCAGCTCTATTTGAATCCAAAACCTGGGCCCTCTGGACCACTCCATCATGGTTTTCAGGAAATGGAATTGCTGGACATTAGAAAAACAATAGAGGCCTGTGAGTAGGAATAACAGGTGATGTTTTAGAAAGTACTCTCTAGGGAATGGTAGTCTATATCTCCTAGTAGGGGAAGCCTGCAAGCAATGAGATTATCTTTTTTATTTTTCTAAAGGGAGAGCAGAGATGAAATTATTTTCCCTATTAACTAAAGGATAGAGAAGTAAATAGGTTTCTATTTCATATTTGGTGATGGTAATTTTTTTTAAAACAGGCAAGGATGACTTTATTCATAAGTACTATGACAGGGAAGAGAGACTGGAACACACATCTGTGAAAGTGGGTAAGGGTGAGGAATGGATATTGGGCTTTATAGTCTGGGCAACAAGGGCAATGAAAAAGTACCAGGAAGTCATTTGCCAAATGAGGGACGGGAGATGGAGGAGTTTAATAACTAGTATTCGAAGAGTCTATTTTCCCT
>PVIY010044895.1:0-19435 GCA_004026745.1 Myrmecophaga tridactyla | reverse complement strand
AGAAAAAAAAGTTATACATACCATACCCCTTACCCCTCGCTTTCATTTACCACTAGCATTTCAAACTAAATTTATTTTAACATTTGTTCTCCCTATTATTTATTTTTATTCCATATGTTCTACTCTTTTGTTGATATGGTAGATAAAAGGAGCATCAGACACAAGGTTTTCACATTCACAGAGTCACATTGTGAAAGCTATATCATTGTTCAATCATCATCAAGAAACATGGCTACTGAACACAGCTCTACATTTTCAGGCAGTTCCCTCCAGCCTCTCTGCTACATCTTGAACAACAAGGTGATATCTACTTAATGCATAAGAATAACCTCCAGGATAACCTCTCGACTCTGTTTGGAATCTCTCAGCTATTGACACTTAGTCTCATTTCACTCTTCCCCCTTTTGGTCGAGAAGGTTCTCTCAATCCCTTGATGTTAATTCTCAGCTCATTCTAGAGTTTTTCTCAGTCCCTCGACGCTGAGTCTCAGCTCATTCCAGGATCTCTGTCCCACGTTGCCAGGAAGGTCCACACCCCTGGGATTCATGTCCCACACAGAGAAGGGGAGGGTAGTGAGACTGCTCGTCATGTTGGCTGGAGGGAGAGGCCACATCTGAGCAACAAAAGAGGCTCTCTTGGGGGTGACCCTTAGTCCTAAATTTTAAGTAGACTTGACCTATCCTTTGTGGGGTTAAGTTTCATTTGAACAAACCCCAAGACTGGGGGCTCAGCCTGTAGCTTTGGTTGTCCACACTGCTTGTGAGAATATCAAGAATTTGACTTGGGGAAGTTGGATTTCTCCCCGCTCTCACCATTCCCCAAAGGGGGCTTGCAAATACTTTTCCAGTCACTGATCAAATTACTCTGGGATTCATCAGGGCATCACTCTGGACAAACCAACAAAATCTCATGTCCTACCTGAGATTCCAAGTACTTATGACGTTCAATCAAACTATCTACATAAGTTATATTAGGAAATGCTCTAGTCAAAATAGTTTTTCAGCATGAACAAATTAGAATGGTCATCACCCAGATACCCCTGAAGATTGAGAGAAAGATCAAATGAGAGGGAGGTGGGGTAACCGAGAGGTTAGGATTCAACAAATGGCTATAACTGCTGAATCATTGTATAGACATTTCTTTGGCCAAAAGGAAATACCTGACATTGCTGAAAGGTAATCCAGCTGCCTTGATCTTCGATAATGATTGTATATCATTATCTTGTGACTTTGTGATTGCAAAAAACCTTGTGACTGACACTCTCTTTTTCTGGTTTTTCAATTTTAGAGTCTTACAATCACAAAGACAACCCCCTAATGCCATTGAAGGAAGGTGAGTCAGCTCAGAACCAACCATTGACTTGTTCTTGTAATGGTTAGCTTAGTCTTAACCATTTAGAAATAGTAGCTGCATAGACTAGTTTTTGTAATGGTAACAATTCTATCTCCCCTTGTTTAAACCCATAAAAACCTTGAACTCCTTAGACTCAGAGAGAGATTTTCAGGCCTATAGACCACATGATTTCCTGCCTTTTGCCTAGCAATGACTATGTCTCTCTTTGAAACCACAGTGCCTCAGGAATTGACCGGCCTTTGACCGGTATCACTATGAGTCATGTGACATGCCAGGAGAACTTTTCTTTCTTCGGAAGGAGCCAATGTCACAGTGCATTCCATATATTCCAAGTGTAATTAAGTGCTGCTGTAATTTATTTTTCTTTCTGCCTAATGTAAGCAACGTATTTCTCTTGCTTTTGGTAAATATGGAAGTCGGGAATGATGGACTAATTCTGAGAATTTGTTAGCACCGTTTTATTTATTTTTGCTCAAAGTGTTAAGTTGTGCAGATTGTGTCCCCACCAGTGGCTGTAGTGGACGGAGGGAGTGGTTCTGAAAACCAGCCTGCATCTGCTCACAAGCTGTGCACCCGGGCATGGAGCGGCATCCAGAGAGGGGCATCTCTTTCTAAGTTGCACAAATGTACTACATGGACTAGCAGTTGTCCCAGAAAAAGCCTCTACTACCCATCTGTATTAGTTGGGGGTCTCTAGAGGAACAGAACCCACAGAAGAGGTCGTATACATGCGATGTATAAAGGTGTCTCACGCAACTGTGGGGATGGAAGAGTCCAGAATCTGCAGGGCAGGCTGTGAGGCTGGCGGCTCACATGAGGGTCTGGACGGACTCCACAGGAGAGGCTTGCTGGCTGGAGAAGCAGTAAAAATTCTCTTTTCCCTTAAAAGTCTTCAATGATTGAATCAAATCCAACTTTTTGGATTCTCTCGACTGTGAAAGACACTCCCTTAGTTGATGGCAGATGTAATCAGCCTTGGATGCAATCAACTGACTGATGATTTAATACACCATCCTTTCGGTTTATCCACCAGCCACGACATAGCCTTGCAGCAATGGTCAAGCCAGTGCTCACCTGACCAGGCAACTGGGCACCATCACCTGGGCAAGCTGACACCGGAGCCTGACCACCACACCACCTGTAACCTGTGAAGCAGGAAGGGGGAAAGCAGTCCACCCAGCTGCATGACACCAAGGGCAGGCCAACCCCAAAGTGGCCGCTACAGCACAGACAGGTCACTCAGGGATCTTGTCAAGATGCAGATCCTGAGGCTGGAGGTCTGGAGCCTGAGAATCTGCATTTCTGAAAACTCTCAGATAACGATGGTTTGGCTGACCCACTGACAGTGGGCGGTAGCCTCGAAGGAACGTCCACCAGGCTCTGGCTGCCTCTTCCCGCCAGTCCCAGAGACCATGACAACATGGTGCTGACAAATGACAGCTCATACATGCCGAAGTGACCCTCTGCGGCGGGGCTGTCAGTGTGGTCACTGGGCCAGCAGTTCAGCCTTCCTGGGAACTGGGGGGAAATCTAAATTCTCAGCCCCACCCCACCCCCGCCCCAGGCCACCTGGATCAGAAATGCTGGAGGCGGAGCCCGGGAGCCTGTGTTTTCACAAGGGATCCAGTTGATTCTGACACACAGCGTCTCAGCCTTGCTGTGCTCTGGAGTCATCTGGAGAACTTGAAAGAAATACTGATTCCCGTGGGCGCACCACACCAGCCTTCCGGAAATGGAACGTGGTGGTGGGGCCTGGGTGTGTGCAGCTCTGCGATGCTGAATCCCACGGAGGGCTGCGAGCAAGGCCGGCCTGCGGCTGCGCTGGGGGACAGGTGCTCCCCGAGAGTACCACTGCTAGGTGGTGATGTACTGGGGTGAAGCAGTGCCCGAACCGACATGCTCCTCGGTGACATCTTTGTTGAATTGCAGTTCTCTGCTTGCCAGCCAGCGGCTGCTGCCTTCCCTTCCCTGTGCTTCTCCCACCCTCAGGAGCAGCTGGTTATCGATGAGTGCAGAGGGCAAGCACGGCTGCTGACCAGCCTTTCCACCAAAGGGACGTCTGTTTAATTCATGTTCGGGTCCCCCAGGGGCCCAGGGGCTGTAAGTCCGCGATAAGGCAGCGGTGGAAGCCCGGAAACGCACAGAGTGCCTGGGCCGGTGCCTGCTTGTTGGACCTCGGGTGCGGGCCCCACCCCCGCTCCCTTCCCATCCACCTCTCTGCTTCCCCAACCCCCCCTTTCCTGCAAACCTAACCAGAACCCCAGAAAAAAGCCCCCCCTAAACCCAATCCCCAGATGACTTAGGGGTAGAGAAGGTGATGGCGCAGCGCCCTTCACCCTTCCTTCTTGTCTACTGGGGTTCTTACCTGCATCATCCCCCCAAGGGAAGGAGGCCCTCAGCCCTGGGCCCAGCCGGGGGTGGGCAGGACTCGTCATCCCCCCAAGGGAAGGAGGCCCTCAGTCCTGGGCCCAGCCTGTGGGGGGGCAGGACTCGTCATCCCCCCAAGGGAAGGAGGCCCTCAGCCCTGGGCCCAGCCTGCGGGGGGCAGGACTCACTACGGCTAACCACTGCCCCAGGGCTGTGCCCTGCTCTCTACCAGGAGCTCTCAGGCTTCGCCTGGCCACTGTATGGGGGCAGCTGTCAAAAGCCTCACAGATTGGGAAACTGAGGCTCAAAGAGATCACCTCAAGTCCACCGTCCCAGGACAGACACCGAGTAAATAAGCTTGTAGGGAATCCTAGGTCTGATTCCAAATTCTGTACACAACCCACTATATCTTGTTCCTGAATTTTGAGGAACTTGATTCCTTCTATCAATAAAGAAAGGGTTTTCCAGGTGACAGCCTTTTATCAGACACTGTGCTACGTGAGGTCTGAGTCACATTGAAGTCATGGGAGTGTCACAGTAGCTGTCCCTTTTTCATTTAAACAGAATCCATCATGGCAGAGCCCGTGGAGTTTCCACGAATGTGACATTATCTCCGCTTCCTCATGACAGCTGATTTTGGTGACTGTTGCTTATTTTTAAACGTGTTTCTGAGTATGAACTGGAACACAGGTGTTAAAGCTTCTCCAGGCTTTCAAATGTTGTGTTTCAAAATGCCCTGAGGATTATCTTTCCAGAAGGGTCAGGACCAGATGGCAGAGAGTTCCAGGCGTCCGGAGCGGGGTGGGGTGGGGGCAGCCCTCTTTGTGAGCTGCTTCGGGGGCCCTGTCATCTCCAACGCCCAGCTGCTCAGGGCTGGGCCCCCCCGAGAGAACAGCTCTACATTGAAGGGGAGTCCCCGTGATGGTAACTTCAGGCCTGGCGGGAGGGGCAGTGAGTGGTGAGAGCAGGGAATCCGACTTCAACCCCCCTTTAGTGTGCCCCAAACTCCTGAGTCGTGGAAATTGAGGGGGAAAGCCAGGGGCAAAGCAAATGATTTCCAAAATGCTTGAACACTGTTTTCTAGGTGAGGATGGAACAGGACACAGCTTTTACTGTTGTGGAGACGCAGAAAGAGATGACAGAGAGTGGATCGCCCTTTTCCAGGTAGTAGTTCTCCAAGAAGCCTTTTCTAGAAGTTAACCATCTCTACCCATCTTGGCACGCTAAATACCACGCATGACATGCTGAGATCTACCAGCAGGTCAGATCATCAGGTGGTGGGGGACAGACTGTACCAAGTGTCTTTACTGAACCGAATATTGACATCATGCCGCTCCTAGCTCTACTGTGTTCTCTGGTAGGTTGTAGAGATGGATTTCAGGACACAATTCACTTTCTATACCAATACCTTTTTATAAGGACCCACATTCAGTCAGTCAACACATATTTATCGAGCACTTGGATGCCAGACACTGTCCTAGGATTGGGAATATAGCAGCAGGCATCACATGAATGGTGCGTACAATAAAATTTTCCTTGGTTTTCTGTATCAGGCAAATTTCTCACTAAAACCAGCAAACAAAAACCTCTTGTCTTTATCTTTCTCTTTATCTCACATCCTTTCTATCTTTTTAAAAAAGGGGAGGTCTGTAATTAAATAATAAGAGAGACCAGCAGGCCCTTGGGCCCAGGGTCAGGAGACACTGATGATGAGACGTGGTTTCTGGAAGTCAACCTGCCTAGGAAGGTGTCCTAGTTAGTGCGAGGGCAGCCCCGGCAGCGACAGTGATAGCCTGGGAGGTGTGAGGGGTGAGGTCTCGGGTGGGGCTCCATAGGGTGGCTTGCTGGCTTGACATCGGAATCTAAAGGTGGAGACTCAAAGAGAGAGCACGGCCTTAGGGGCAGATGGAGACCAAGTGGGCACACAGGAGGAGCTCAGTACAGGCAGTTTACACGAATGAATGGATGAATGACGGGCCCTTCCGAGGAGGGCACAGCTGTCGGCCCAGCTCGGGTGGCACACTCACCCGCCTCTGGGGGAGAGGAGGTGCCAGCCCCCCGAGGTCACACACAATGGGGGAAGTAGTTCAGACACTGGTACCAAAGAGAGGGGGGTGGGTGCCGGGCTGGCAGACCCCACAGGATGCCTGTCCAGGGAGGGGCACTGAGGCCGGCAGGCGTAAGGAGGAGTTGGCTGTGTCGACGCTGCCAGCAACATCTCCTGGTCCACTGTGCTTGCCCCTGTCTTCTAGGGCCCGGGTAAAAGACTGCAGAAAAGCTCCAAGGCTCTGCGGTCAACCTTCAAGGCTGGGGTGCCATCCAGGTAGCACACAGCAGGGCGGGTTGGAGAAGGTGAAGACGCAGAAGACGCACGTCCTGAGGAGGGGGGGGAGGTGTTTGGGCAGGAGAGCTGAGCTTAAACAAAGGCAGCAGCAGGACGCAGGTTTGGTAAATAGCTACGCGTGTTCTCAGAGAAGTAAGCCGTGCTGGCTTGACGCTATTATGCGTCCCAGAAAACACCATGTTCCTTTAATCCAATCCTGTGGGTGCAGACCTACTGAGGCTGGGACCTTCTGGTGAGGTGGTTTCCATGGAGATGTGGCCCACCCAACTCAAGGTGGGTCTCACTCCTTTACCGGAGCCCTTTATGAGAGGAAAAAAGATGAGCAGTTTTAGAGAGAGCGCAGAGACGCTGTGGAGGGCTGAGAGAGACACCCTGGAGATGCGGTGAGAGGCCTCCAAGGACACAGAGAATGCCACTGGAGTCAGAAACTGAAAGCCTGGGACCTGGAGCCCTGTGCCTTCCCAGGGGACAGAGGTGTCCCCACTGCCAGCGGCCTTTCTTCAGAGTTAAGGTATTGTCCTGTTGATGCCTTAATTTGGACATTTTCATGCCTTAGAACTGTAAATGTGTAAACTAATAGATTCCTATGGTAGAAGCCTGCCCATTTCCAGCATTCCAGCAGCTTTAGCAAACCGAGATGTAAACCGATCACATTTCTCCAATTAACACATTGCTTTCTAAAGTCTAACGTTAAGGAACCGCCTTCGGGCACTGTACACCAGGCAGGCACACCCCGATCAGGAGGGCTTTGTGATTCAGGGGCGTCAGCCCTAAGAGCCGCTTTCTGTTCTTTCAACACAGCCGCCTCATCACCAACTCGGGGCTTGCACACTTGCCGTTGCATCAGCATTGTCCCCCAGTTTTCACATAACTGCCTCTCATTCTTTGTAAGGGTCACCTCCCAATTTAAACTAGCCACCCCCAGACATTCTCTACACATTCCTCTATTTTGTTTGCTTCATAGCATTTGCATTCTCTAAAATAATCTTATTTTGTTTGTGTGCAACCTGAATGTCTCCCATCTAGAGTTTAAATTCCACGAGGGTAGGGACCAGACCTGTTTCACTGGTGCATCCTGCAGGGTTAAAGCAGCACCTGACTCCTGGTAGGTGCTTAATAGATATTTATTGATATTAGGTCATCCTTACATTCCTGAGATAAACCAACTCAGTCACAGCACATATCTATATAAATCACTGAAAAGGACATTTACCTTTTCTTCTATGAAATACACCGCCAGCTATTATCTCCTTAGAAAGAGCTGGGGGAATGTTCTCTAGTAAAATTTAAATAAGATAAATGATCTGGTCCTTTTGATTTTGGTAGAACCAAAACTTAAACCCTTCTGGGCCTATTGTTTTTCAAATGGAAACATTTCAAATTATTGCTTTAGTTCTTAAAAATCTTAAGATTATTCAGGCTATTTCTTTTTGAGACAGTTATTGGCAAATTTTTTTTTTCTCGGAACTTGACCATTTCCATTTAAGTTAAAATCCGCTGTTTAAAAAATTAAGTATAGAGGTTGCCTTGGGAGGGTCCTACCCTGTGTGATGGGCTCATGAGTTTTCATTACGTTATTTGAAACTATAGAAAGTAAAGAAGGGGCACCTTTGGACTAATGACAGTAGAGTATCCTAAATCAAGGATTATGAGTAATCCAGTTCTTTACACTCAAGTCCGCTGGAAACGTGAAGCTGTCGAAACTGTGTGAGTGATTTATGCTGGTGCCCGGAGGTGCCCAGCTCCCTGTGCGTCTTCAGGCGGGGTGCTAAGGCAGACGCTGCTGCGGCGGCAGCCCACCCTGCCCAAGACGCTGGGAGAAGGCAGCGGGAGGCTCCTTGCCACCCTCCACGGATTGGTACCGGGCCCACAGCCATACGCGAGGTGACCTCCCTCACCTGTCCAGTATAATCAAAGCCCGAGGCTGGGACCCACCAGCAGCACTGTTCCACATCAGAGGCCGCTGAGAAGGGGGAGATGGGGGGGCACCCTGGAAAAGACCCTGACTCTCAAGTAAGTCAACAGAGAGCTGAAGTTGAGGATAGCGCCAAGGCGTGGCCGGGTCCCCTGCAAATGGAGTTATCATTTGACCTCTTATACGCCTGGGCCCTTGCTATGTGCAAACCCTAAGTGGATCAAAATGAAAGGGAATTTCAAACAAATACAGGCAGGATGGCATTGTCAAGTTTTTGGATGTCACTATTTGTAACAAAGTTTGGAATTCACCATAACACTGTTGCAAAATGGTAAAATATTTGCAAGCAAGAGGAAAGTGAGGACACGGGAACCTGTCAATTTATGCCAGCTGAGCACTCACAACTGAGCACACAGTGGGCCGGTGGCAAACGGATTTACTATTTTGTCAACTCCAGGAAAGTGGGACCAAATTGCAGCTAAAATTCTTTCTATGCAAACAATTGTTTTAAAAAGGGTACTCCCATCATATAGCTGCAATTCACATGCTTTCCCCGAGGAACAAAGCCCGAGTCTAAATTTAAAATGTTCGAAATTATTTTTCTTAGTATCATGCTGGATACCAGCGTTGAGATTTTCCTGCTTCATCAGTCATGTAATGAGCAGCATAACTTGAGTTTTGTGAGGAAAGAGCAGAAGATAGAAGGGGCAGGAATATTTGGGACAGCTGGGGAAGGGAGGTGGGCGGGTCCAGAAATGGAAAGGTGAAAGTCACTCAATTAGGCTCCACTTTCGCGCGTGCCCGGAGATGTAAAACGCCTGCCTGCGGTGATGGCGCCTACAGGTCCTTGCACGCTGCTGGTGAAAGCTGTACCTACGATTCTAGTTCTACCCCTCCCTCCATTTGCCTCTTCTGTCTTAGAAACGCCTTTTCCTTGCGCTTGATCAGCACCGCAGGGGAACAAACGAGCTGAAATCTACCCGAAGACTCAAAGATTTTTCTGGGAAACGGGACTAAATCGAGTTCTTTGAACATTTTCTACCCTTTAACTAAACCCAAAGGAGTCAAGTTGTTTTCCAAAAGTCCTTAATGACGCAAACAGCAACATTTTAAATTTAGAAGGCTCCTCCGACTGAGAGAGGTTGCCCAAAATAGCACAAAGATAAGTTCACAGTAACTTCGGTTGTCAAACTTCTAAACACGCATTGGGGCCGCAGGAAACGCACCCGCCGCCCCGCACACCGGGCGCGCCGTTCAGCTGCCCGCGGAGGCCGCAGCCCCGGGCCAGCGCAAGTGTCCTCATTACAGGTGAACTTGAAGCCATAGCAGGGGGGGAGGGGGGAGGGAGAGAGACCTTTCCTCGTTACCTGAGGCGGGGGGTGGGGAGGGGGGAGAGAGAGAGAGAAAAGCACTTTAACCCAAACCAAACAGAAAATGACTTTCCACTTCTAACAGTGTTTCCTTTGGGATCAAGTCCTTTGATCTCATCTCTAAAACCAAGAAGCAGGACAAGTATTTTACTGTAAAGAAGAACAAAAAGTTGTCCCCCACCCCTTCGCCCCGGACGTCAATCGCGGCGGACGCATTATTACGAGCCCGAGAAGGAGGGGACATGGAGGGGAGCGGAATAAAACCCGAGCGGCTCTGCCCCGAGGCGGGTGGTCGGGACACCCCGTGGGGAAACGGAATCGTCTTCTTTGGGCCCGGGGTCAGGAAGATTTATGGCTTCCTCGGTGACGGAGAAGCCGCCAGCCGGGCTTTGGCGGCCGAACGGGGCGCCCCGCGGTCTCTTCGCGCTCCGAGCGCGGGGGCGCCTACGGCTGTCGCGGGGGCCCGGCGTCACGCGGCCGGAGGAGAGCGATTTCGGCCCAGCCTGGAGCGCCGACCCCGGCCGGGAGCAGCAGCGCGGGGCCGCCAGCGGCAGCCGCACGCACAAGCCAAGGGTCTCGGCGGCCGCGGCGCGCGAGCGCTCGGGGCCTCGCGTCGGCGCCTGGGCGCTTTGGACCGGGAGCGCACGGAGGGCGGTGCCGCCGCAGACCCGGCCCCGCATCCCCGGCCCGGAGGGCGGCGGCGGGCGCGGGGCGGGCGGAGGCGGAGGGAGAGGGGCGGAGGGGAGGAGCCGCTGCGACGGACGGCGGCGCGCACCAACCCGGCGCGGGCAGGCGGGAGCCGCGCAGAGGCTGGCTGGAGCGCGCGGCGGCCGCCCGCGTAGGGGGAGGCGGGTAGCATCCTCCTCCTGGGCGCCGCGCTCGCTCGGCGGCGGCGGCGGCTGCTTCCTCTGCCCGGCTCCCTCGCTGGCCAGGAGGGGAGCGCGTCGGGGACGGCGCGGGCAGGGCGGCGCTGCGGGCCGGCCTCCTCGGCCCGGGCGGGTGTTGGCAGGGTCCCCATGGGCCGGTCGGAGGCGGCGGAACGGCGGGCACAGCGGGCGCTGCCCGCCCGGGCATCCTCACCGTGATGGAAGCCGCGGCCGCCGCGGGCTCGCGTTGCTGCGGGTCCAGCTTGGCCGCCGCGGAGACGGGAAGATTCGCCGCGCGGAGGCCGAGGGCGCGAGAGGCAGAGCGGCTTTGCCCGGGGCTGGGTCCGGCCTGAGCGCTCTCCCTGCACGCCACCCCCTGCCTGCTGGGCCCTCCGGAGCGCCGAGCGCCGGCGAGGGAGGAAGCTGCGGTCCCAGGAGCGCGGGGGCGCGGCTGGTGGAGCCGGGACGCGCCGGTTCTCGGCCAAGTGCGGACCAGGGCGCCGGGCCCGGTGAAAGTTTTCGTCCCCGAGCCGCGGGGCGCCCGCGGCCCAGAAACTCTGCCCAAGGCTTGGGCTGCCGCGGGCCGGCGTGTCCCGCGACCCGCTCGGAGGGGCGAGAGCGCCCCAAATCGAGGGACGAGTGACAGCCGCGCGGACTGTCGGGCCGTGATCCGGGGCGTGCCCGCGGCTCCAGGTGAGCGGGGTGGCCCGGCCGACCCGAGGATGGGCGTTCCTTCGGCGGAGGTGGGCGGGCTGAGGAGGAGGGTCGGGGCGCACCCGCTCACTCCGTTCCCCCTCGCAGGTCCTTCCCGGAGCCGCTGCCATGGGAGAGCCAATCCGGGGCGCCGGGGATCAGCCGCCGCCGCCGCGCCCGCCTCGGAGCCGCGGCCCAAGCCCCCGCGCCCGCAGCCGGCCCGCAGCGTCCCCGGCCCGGGCCGCCGGGCCCCCTCCGCCGTGCGGTCGGCCGGGGCCGCGGTCCCTGTGATGAGCCGCAGCCTGCCGCGAGCCCTGCCCCCGGGCGCGCCGCCCCGGCTGCTCCCCGCCGCGCCCGCCTCCGCGCCGCGCGCCCTGCTCCCGCCGTGGCCCCGGCGCCCGGGCCGCCGCTGGCCCGCGTCCGCGCTCGGGATGAAGGTGTTCCGCAGGAAGGCGCTGGTGCTGTGCGCGGGCTACGCGCTGCTGCTGCTGCTCACCATGCTCAACCTCCTGGACTACAAGTGGCACAAGGAGCCGCTGCAGCAGTGCGGCCCCGACAGGCCGCCCCCGGCCGCGCCGCCGCGCGCGCACGCCCACCCGGACGCCCGCGGCCCGCCCCGCCCGCCGGCCGCTGCCGTCGGCGCGCCCCGGCTGGGGGGCGCGGGGGCCCCCGCGGGCAACGGCAGCCGGGGCGGCGGTGGCGGCGGCAAGCGGCAGTTGGTGTACGTGTTCACCACGTGGCGCTCGGGCTCCTCCTTTTTCGGGGAGCTCTTCAACCAGAACCCCGAGGTGTTCTTCCTCTACGAGCCGGTGTGGCACGTGTGGCAGAAGCTGTACCCGGGGGACGCGGTTTCGCTGCAGGGGGCGGCGCGGGACATGCTGAGCGCTCTCTACCGCTGCGACCTGTCCGTCTTCCAGCTGTACAGCCCCGCGGGCAGCGGCGGGCGCAACCTCACCACGCTCGGCATCTTCGGCGCCGCCACCAACAAGGTGGTGTGCTCCTCCCCGCTCTGCCCCGCCTACCGCAAGGAGGTCGTGGGGCTGGTGGACGACCGCGTGTGCAAGAAGTGCCCCCCGCAGCGCCTGGCGCGCTTCGAGGAGGAGTGCCGCAAGTACCGCACGCTGGTCATCAAAGGCGTGCGCGTCTTCGACGTGGCCGTCCTGGCCCCGCTGCTGCGCGACCCCGCCCTGGACCTCAAGGTCATCCACCTGGTGCGCGACCCCCGCGCCGTGGCCAGCTCGCGCATCCGCTCGCGCCACGGTCTCATCCGCGAGAGCCTGCAGGTGGTGCGCAGCCGGGACCCGCGCGCCCACCGCATGCCCTTCCTGGAGGCCGCGGGCCACAAGCTGGGCGCCAAGAAGGAGGGCCTGGGCGGCCCGGCCGACTACCACGCGCTCGGCGCCATGGAGGTCATCTGCAGCAGCATGGCCAAGACGCTGCAGACCGCGCTGCGGCCGCCCGACTGGTTGCGGGGCCACTACCTGGTGGTGCGCTACGAGGACCTGGTGGGGGATCCGGTGAAGACCCTGCGGAGGGTGTACGACTTCGTGGGGCTGCTGGTGAGCCCCGAGATGGAGCAGTTCGCGCTCAACATGACCAGCGGCTCCGGCTCCTCCTCCAAGCCCTTCGTGGTGTCGGCGCGGAACGCCACGCAGGCCGCCAGTGCCTGGCGCACGGCCCTCACTTTCCAACAGATCAGACAGGTGGAGGAGTTTTGCTCCCAGCCCATGGCCGTCCTGGGCTACGAGCGGGTCAGCAGCCCGGAGGAGGTCAAGGACCTCAGCAAGACTCTGCTCCGGCAGCCCCGGCTCTGAGAGCGGCCCCGGGGAGACCTGCGCCCCGGGGAGACACCCACGCAGGCACTGTGGTGTGTGCAGGCAGACAGACACGGCCCGGACCCGAACGGAGGAAGCCCACTGCTCTGTCGTAGATGTATCATGTAAATAACCGCACAGACGCTTGCTGTCAGTGTTCTGAGTCGTTGAATTTCAAGGAAGGGCCACAGCACACACAACGGGGAAAAGGCAAGACTGGGAAGTTGTGACTAGCCGCCCTTCCTCCCTCTTCCTGCCTTTTCTTCCTCTCCTCTCCACCCATTCTGACCCTCTCCTCACCTCTGTTCCATTTTCAGGTGGGATGCTGATGAAATCAAGTTGCAGTAGCCCAGATCTTGTTTACAAACTTTTTGTGATATCTGTGAATATGTAAAAGAATGATTTGGATGTTGGGGGGTGGGGTGGGCAGTGAAGGGAGAGAAAGTGGTTAAGGAGAAAAAGCCCCATTGGGCATGGCAGAACAAGGAGGCATTCATCCAAAAGAGACTTTCGTGTAAAAAGCAAAGGTTACATGTGAGTATTAATAAAGAAGATAAGAGATAATATTCATTTTTATATCTGCCGCCATGGCTCTGGGTTACCTGTGTCACTCCTGTGAAGCTGCAGACAGAACCTACTTTCCAACCCCCCCCCCCCAACTCTGTCTGCTTCCTGGAGGATTGTTACCACGGCAGGGGTGGGGGTGGGGGTGCTTCTGACTCTTTGATAAAAACCAGGGAGTTGTTTTCTCACAAATAACCCCCAGCTTGCCTGGTGCCCATTTCTGGACTTGGAAACAAATCTGCAAATTCTAAAGGCAAAATCCAAGCAGGGTAGTGAAGGGAAAAGCACACAGCACTGTGCTGTTCAACTGTGAGTCCAGAAAGGAGGAGGCAACCCCTTGAGAGGTGAAGGCATGCAGGGCTGACCGCTGGTGAGCTGGGGCCGGGGGACCTCGGAGCACTGGCTGATGTTTTGGTGCTGAGCTTAGTTCAGAAAAAGACTTTTTAAAATAAAAATAGGTAATTAAGGAAAGTTCTGATGATCAGAACCCAAATCTCAAAAACTGCTTGGGACGTATCGTGGGTGATGAAGCAACGTCTTTAGTTAGAAAAGTGGCAGAGGTATGTGCGTGGGGTGTGTTCTGCCCCTGACACAGCGGGCGGGCATCTGAAAGCAGGGAGGTTTTATCTGAGAACCTAAGGGCCCTCGCAGGCTTTCCCTCTTCTCCCTCACCTTCCATCCAAATTAGTGCACGAGAGAATGTGAACTTAGAAGGATTTACTTGGGACACCTGTGGGCCTTGTTGTTTTTTATCGAGCTTCCTAAAAATAAATTCACAAAGGAAATAACATGCTTCAGGCAGAATAAGTCAGAATAGACTAAGAGCTTCCTTTAGATGTGAAAATGAATTATGGGGGAGAGGAAAAGATGAAGTTTGAGTTAGTGTGTAGGATTTAGAGATGTGATATTTTGGGAGAAAAGCATAGAATTTTCCTACGGTGGCAATGGTGTGGCTGCTGAGCCCATTTTGTATTGAAGCATTCTGCACAATTTTATATTACAATAAATTATGAAGCTGGAATGGGAACAAGAGACTGTGGTTATATATTATGTTGAGAGTGTAAATTCAACATCCTCATGGTTTTATTTTACTGTAACTTATTGTATTTCTGAAGCCCAACATGTATAGGATAAATGTTGAGGATTTTTATTGGGGGGGACTAATGATGAAAAATAATATGTAGGAAAATATTTTAATATGAGATTACTCTGAAGTATGCAATTAAAGTATAATGTAAAATCTAAACTGTTAAGGATTTCAAGATGAAGCAGAGAGGCTAAAAAAATATATCAGCTGATTTTATCATCTACAATGATTGTTTCTTAATTTACTAAAAGTTTTTTTTGTTTGTTTGTTAAGCCACATTGCAGTTATAACACATTGATCATGCTTTCCATGATATTTTCATGGCAGCTCCTAATGCTGAATTATCTTCAGCAGCAGTAGAATATCTGTAATAGCTTTAATTTAAAAATACTTTAAACTTAAATGAACAAAGTAAATATTAATGTTGAAAGACTATAGATGAAACAGGCTTACAGGAAATTAGGACAGCATCATTAAAAAGCAACCACTCTGAATAAAATGAGCATTTGAAAACAAATTTCATGTGGCACGTAATCACAGTAAAATTCATGCCTAGGTTTTAGATTGAAGGATTTCTAAGCAGTTGAATTCATTCTTGTCTCAGTATACCTGAAGACTTTAATTGCATTAAAGTAGAATGACAATGTTTTTGGCTCTTGTACTTAAAATAACATTAGCTGCTATGTGAAGTCCTTACCTGCAGAGCCTTCCTGGCCTCTGCTCAGATAACATTTTAAGCAAAGCATCCAGAGTTCCCCTTTTGCTCCCTTTGAACAGTTTCCTCCTGAGGTCCCCTCCCCCCTTTTCAGCCCCCCCCCTTTTTCGGGTGGCAGCTATGTTCTCTCCATTCTGCCACTCCTGTGCTCTGTTATTTGAAAAGGTGAATTGTTGCTCCTAGAGATTAGTGCTTTGCTGCCTTCTAGGAAAGAGAGACAGGTGGTGTTTCCACTAAAGCCGAGATGGGCCTATCAGTGGCCTTCAGCCTCTGCAGCTTAGAGGAGGAGAGAAGCAGTTTTGGGCAGTCACAGGCTTCTTGCAGCCCCTGGGGTAAGCAGAGCTGTGCCACGCCAGGTAGCAGCAGAGCCCGTGACTGGTTTTGAGGCAGCTAAAATGAAAGTGATCCTTTCACATCTCCCCACCTGGCGGTGTGTCTGTCAGCAGGAAGAAATACCCTTCCGAGCAGGTGATCAGAGAGATTTTTATTCTCAGCTTCTGCTCAGTAGGTAGCACATCTGACTTACCCTTTTGGCTTTGCAATGCCCTTGTTGAGCAGAAAGCCCTATTTATGCAACGGAGTCTACACAGCATGTCGGTCAACGGATATGTGTTTGGAGCAAGGCAGGGGTGCAGGGTCCAGCTGGGTGCCTGGGTTGCCGGGAGCTCAGGCCCCTCAAAGGCCCCATTCAGACTGGCCCGTGGGCACCTGGCAGCAGGGCCTGGGGCAAGTCCGTGAGCGTCAGCGTGCAGCATGCAGTGTGTGCCTGATGAACACTTATTAAATAAGTGAATGAAATAAGTAACTGTCAGATTTTGAAAATGCTCAAAAGGCACCAATGGAAGGCATGTCCGCCTTTGGGTGAAGAGGCCAGGCTGTCTGCCTAAGGTGCCCAGGGAGGTGGCCTGAAGCTCTGTGCGAGGTGGGGGGTGGGCAGTAGAAGCACCCACAGGATTTCCAGGGAGACAGGCACGGACCCGTGCTGCCTCCTCAGTTAGAAGCAGAAATGCGGACTGTCTGAGCAGAGAGTTTCCAAATGAGGAATTGGGTTTTCCCTGTCAGTCTTCCCGTGGCATTGGCAACATGAGGGCAGGGACCAGGGCACAGATGACGCGAGGGTGTGGCCAGGTGTGCGGGGAGGCTGTGCAGCCGTGGACAGCGGAGGTGTGGACGGGTGTGCCCCGGGTGCCATGAACGTGCAGTCCAGAGGGCGACGTGGGTCCCGGGCACAGGGGTGTCACTTCAGGGAGTCTGTCCGCCCTGGAGGCTGGAGGCGATGGTGCTGCCAGGCCCTGTGCTTCCCTGCCCGGCCCGGGCTTCCATGCCCCGCATTTGTGTCACGCAGAGTACAGTTGTGGCTTAACGATGCTGTCACTTTCAAATGAGTGTGAATCGAGCTGAGGTCATTAAGCTAATATTCCCTGAGCCCTGAGCAATGAAATAAAGAGCATTTGTGAAACCCGATCTCTAGAGATGCCTTCGGCAAGACCCAGAGGTAGAGAAAAAGGCATGTCTGGAAAAGAGAGCATCAGTACCAGCCGAGGGGTGGGACAGTGGGGTGCCTCTTTGATCTCACGCCTCCTGACCGTGATGCCCAGTTATTATATCAGGAACAGTGACAGTTCTGTCAGGGCCCAATGTGGACAGGTATTAAAGGACAACTGCGATTTGAGGGATGGCTTAGCAAGTGTGATGAGGTCCCGAGGGGGAGATGCAGTTTACAGAGCCCTTTTGTCATTTACCTTGAGGAGGGCCTTTTCAAATCGGTCACGGCTAAAAAAAGGAATTTGTTCAAATACTTTGCCTCCTTCCTGGGCATCCCAGCTGCTGCTTTTCTGTTCAAGTAGGAGCCACTGAGCTGTTCCAGAACAGGCTTTGGTACGCGTGTTTAATAATTGAAATTACTGTGCTTGACTTTTATTACATCTGATGCAATTCTGCATACACTTAATCAGATTATGCTAAGGAAATTGTTAAATTCTGCATAACACATTAAGTTTGGAGATTGGGAAACTTTATGAAGTGGTATTGGCAGGTGGCGTGGTTTATAAGCTTGAAGGAGCCTCGTAGGACTAGGAGACTTTGCACTTGGTAGCAGGGTGAAACAGGGTGGCCGGGGCCGAGTCTTCACTTTCGGTTGACGCATGCCTCTGCAATCAGATGTCAGAGGTGTGTCTGGAAGCCTGAGCCTTCAGGTGGGTGACAGCCACCCTGCCCAGTGAACGGCCGTGAGAATGATCCCTGCCACCAAAAGCTGTGCTCAGAGCCATTCCGCAGTGGCTTGTGTCCCGAGCATGTAGACAGGGATTGACAAAGGTTCACCTTGAAGCCCTTTGTTCTCCAGGAAGTAGCAGCTACTTAATTTGCAGGGCTTAGTGCAAAATGAAAATGTGGTGCTCCTTTGTTCAAAAATTACTGAACAGTTCGAGGCAGCAGCAGCAGAACATTAGACCAAGTGCAGGGGCCCCATGGGACTGCATGGGGTGCAAACCCATGAAGCTGGACCTGCTTCTTGCAATTCTTAGGCTCAGGCAAGAGCAGACACAGATGTGCTACAAGTTCCTGGAAGACGGGTATTAAGGCGTGAGTTATTTATGTAGCCATAATTAGATAAATCCTAAAGAGATGGGTGCACTTTGTATGAAGAATTCTAAGGAGGTGAGTGCCCAGGTGACACGTCATCTTTGGTGCTGCAGTGTGACTAACCATGCTCTTTTGATCCCTGGGGGAGTTGGAGGACACCCAGGATGGACCCTGGGAGGCACCGAGCCGTGGCATGCCGTGCTGTGATCTGTTCACACCAACAGATCTGCCGTCTTCCCTTCTGATAGAAAGTGTAAGCTCCTTGTCCCTAGCACGCGGATGCTGGCACGTCCTGCTAGTGGTATTTTCCCTTTCCGTCTGGAACCAGGGTGGGACTCTGCCCCGATTTGCTTGATGTATGATAGAAAGATTTCATCCACTGAAAAACAAAAGGTCAAGTGACACTGAACTTGAAGAGTAAAGATCCTCTCTCTGCTAAGCGAGCTGGCAGGCTCCTCTTTATGATAAGCAGACTCAGCTAAGATGACTTTTATTGTAGGTTGGCTATGTCCCCTTGTCCTGTGCATGACAGTTCTCCAACTTCTCCTGCCCCTCTCCCTGCCTCCCTACTCCTTCTCTGCTTTGCAACAGCTACTCATTATTTAAGATGCTAGATCTTTTTGAAGCTTTAATGTATGAGCCCTGCTCCAAGATGCAGACCTGCCTTTCTGTCTCTGCTCCCTCTACGGCCTCAGCACGAGATCTAGCAGCGAGTGTCACTGCAGATGGGGATTATTTGTTTACAGGCCTGCTTCCTCTCCCAGGCTGGCTCCTTCTGGGGGCGGGGCCTGGATCTCGTTTGTGTGCACATGCCGCCTCTCAGGAGCAAAATGGTGTTTCATAAAAGGGTGGGAGACACACGACATAGCCCCTGGCAGCCTGAGGAGAAGGATGAGGGGCAGGGCATTGCCGAAGAGCCTTTCGAGTTGGTGGCCTGTACCTCCCAGAGGAGCACAGGGGAGGCTGAGAAAGCAGGGCAGATTGATGTGGATGAGAACAATGCCTGTGGAAGGCCTTGGATGGGCTCTTTCCATTTTAGTGTTTGTGAAAGAGAAATAGTAAACGGGAGGTCAAAAGAGAATGATCACAATTGAATTACAGTCAATAAGGAAGGAGGCAATTTTGAAAGGGCTGAGTAGGAAAGTATATCATTGAAAAGTGCATTTGTTTTTGACAAGCAGAGATCCCCTTTTAACCATTTCAGAGATGGGAATTTTTCAAGAAACAAAATAGAGGTTTAAGTATTACATTTCCATTTTCAAATGTCCCAAGCACTCAGTCTCTAGAACTGACTTAATTCCTGGGAGGCCTTAAACTATTCAATGTTTTCATGTTCAGCATCTTCCGATGAGGATGGTATGAGGTTATTCCTTTTTAAAAGAAAAATAGAATTTCCTTTCTGAGATTATGGCATTCGTATTTATCGTTTTAGCCCTGTTATTTAACCAGTTCTGCTTGATGGTGAGAGCAGAACTTCTCAAGGATGTGAGTTCTCAGTTCAATTTATTTAGGTTAAGTCTTTGCTGCACAAAGCTTTTCATTTATATTTCCACACTTCCCGAGTGACTTTGCAGTGTGTAGTGCTCTGTATAACTCTCACCATTTTCAGTTCACCTTCAAATGTCCTAAGTGGCAATGGGGGTCATGGCGATGGTGATGATGGCCATGGTGATGATGGCCATGGTGATGATGATGATGATGATGATGGTGATGATGATGGTGATGATGGCGATGGTGAGGATGGTGATGATGGTGATGATGGTG
>PVIY010044894.1:0-19426 GCA_004026745.1 Myrmecophaga tridactyla | reverse complement strand
AAAATTAAGAGCTTTCAGTCAAGCTACAGGGTGGATAAGGATGTTTGAAATATTTATTATATCTAGAATATATGTATCATTCACAATATTTAAAAATTTAAAAATAACTGTAAATCAATAAAGTAACTTAATGGGAAAAAGTTTCGAGCAAAAGGACATATTCAAATGTCAGTAAACATATGAAAAGAGCTCAACCTCTTTAGTCCTCAGTCAAATGCAAATTTCAATCACAATATGATAAAATTACAAAAAGTGGTAAAGTAAATACTGTTCCATGTTCTGAGGAAGAAAAGTGGCCTAAGAATTGAAATGGTCTCTTCTTCTGTGCTTTGTCTTCCATTATTTTTAGCACAGTCATCCTGCAGATCAGAGTCAGACTAATAATTAGGCATTCAGAAGCTGGATTTCAGAAAATGGGTAACTCCTGCAAGTTTGGGAGAGTAAATGAAAATGTGTAATTTATGGAAAATAAGCAGCTGATGCTCTCTCTGTAGCTAGTCTTATTTGACTAAGCAGATTATGGGCTAGACCTGTTAAGTCTAAACCCCTGTAATGGTTGTGAGAATTGTGACTATATCTTTGATGAAGGGTATAATTAGAAATGATACATCAGAATCAGTTACAAACTGAAGAGACCTTGTTGAACCAGCTAAGGACCTCAATAATTGACTTCAGAACTATGGCAATAAAATTATAGCCTTCTGCATCATTTTCTTTTTTTGTAAACAGAAAATCCACTAATTAGTTCCTTGAACATCAGTCATGGAATCAGGTGGCGACAAATCACATACTCCCCCACAAACAGGTTTCCTCTCCATAATTTTACGTCTTAGTTAAACTCTTAACTCTTGACACTTACTACTTATACAAACTTGGATGAGTAAGTTAGTCTCTGTGTCTCATTTTCTTCTTTTAAAAGGGAAGAAATAATCGGTACTTATCTCAAAGGATTGTTGAAAGGGTTAAGTTAGAGATTGGAAGTGATAGGGCATATGTAGCACTTAGAACAATGTCTGAAACATTTTAAATGAACAGCAAATATTTATGAGCCTTGAAATAATAGTCACAACAATGAGAGGAGGTACGAGGAGTGATACCATAGTCTGCCAGGGCTGCTATGACAAGTACCACAGACTGGTTGGCTCAACCAGCAGGAACTTATTATCTCAGAGTTTCGGAGCTAGAAGTCCAAGCAAAAGATGTCAGCAGCTCAAGCTCTCTCCAATATCTGTAGGGTTCTGGTGGGGCTTGCCGACAACCCAAAACTCAGTCTCCACCTACTCACGTAGCCGTTTGTCTTCTTTCTCCTCCTCTGGCTTCTCCTGCCTGACTGCGTTCATCTGAACTTCCTTTTGTAAGGACTTCAGCCATTTGGATTCAGACCTGCCCCGATTCACTTTGGCCTCATCCTTTTTAAATTTATGATACATAACCACATACGTACACAAACATTCTTACATTCTTGTTATATAATCAGTAACTCACAACATCATCCCACAGTTGTATATTCATCATCATGATCATTTCTCAGAACATTTGCATCAATTCAGAAAAAGAAAACAGAAAAAAATTCATAGATACCATACCCCTCACCCCTCCCTTTCATTGCTCACTAGCATTTCAATCTACTAAATTTATTTTGACATTTGTTCCCCTGTTATTTATTTATTTTTAGTCCATATGTTTTACTCATCTATCGATGAGGTAGATAAAAGGAGCATCAGACACAAGGTTTTCACAATCACACAGTCACATAGCGAAAGCTATAGCATTATACAATCATCTACTGGAACACAGCTCTACATTTTCAGGCAGTTCCCTCCAGCCTCTCCATTACACCTTAACTGCACAGGTGATATCTATTTAATGTGTAAGACTAACCTCCAGGATAACCTCTCGACTCTATTTGGAATCTCTCAGTCATTGACACTTTATTTTATCTCATTTCACTCTTCCCCCTTTTGGTCAAGAAGTTTTTCTCAATCCTTTGATGCTGAGTTCCACTTTGGCCTCATCTTAATAGCATTTTTTTTTATGCTGTATGACGGGATCACATTTCATTATTTTTCCATGTGAGCATCCCATTTTTGCAGCACCATTTGTTGAGTTGTTGTTTTGTTTGTTTTCTGGGGGAAGTGCATGGACTTCGCGCTGGGCAGGCGAGAATTCTACCACTGAACTACCCTTGCACCCCGCTTAGGAGTGTTTTTGATGATCCAGTTTGCAAGTGAGTCCACACCCATAGGACCAGAGGTTAGGACTTGGATGTGTCTTGTGGGGGGCATGATTCAATCCCTGACAGGTGGCAAAGGAGGGAAGGGAAGATAGGAAAGAGTAGGAGAGGTAGGGGCAGAGATATGTTTTTAGGAGGGTAGATACTAATATGATTTAATGATAACAGAAAAGAATCGAGATCATGTAGGACCCAAGAAATTAAGAAGAGCAAAATCTCTTGAGGGCCAACTGATTGAATGATTTTGAATCCATGCATACATTCATTCCAAATACTTAATTGTGATATTCCCAATAAATTGAGTCACTCTTTCTCTTTTAATAGTAGTTGGTTTTCAATGATGGATGCTTTTCCAGAAGAACAAGTAATAAATATATGTCATTTCTCCTGTTGGATCACACTGGCTTTGCCATAAAATTACGGCATTATTTTCTGTTGTCCAACTCTCTTTTTTCAGGATTGTGGAACTCTAGTATGAAATATGTAGAGCCTTCATGTTCAAAGAATGGCAGTTTGCTACTTCCTGAAGATGGTTTGTGCAGCATTGCTGGTCATTGCTCCATAATCTCCAGCTGTGAGAACACAGTTCATTACAGCTGGTTGAGTCATTGAGTAGGCGTCTTAGGTTCAATAATAGGGTTTTAAAGCTTGGCCCACAGAGCAGAGTGTCTGTTTTCTCCTCAATTCAAGCAATTCTTTGTCCTGGATTACTTATACTAATCATGTTTTGCACAGAGCCATGTCACATATTTTGTTGCTAATTTAGGGGTATATAGGTCCCTATCATTTCACATGTGAACATCTGGACCAGACTTGGTGAGTTTGACTCATCTAAGTTACCCCCACATAGCTAATAATAGCTTTTCTTAGTTTAATGGTTTCATATATTCAGAATAAAACTAATGGTAACAATTAGCAATAATAAGACTTAAATTCTGACTATAGTAAAGTACAAAAAGTTATAAAGAAGTAAAGGGGTAAACCACTCATGGTCCTATCACCTGCAGATGAATATAGTTAGCATTTAGGCATAATTGCTTTACAGCCTTTTACGTACATTTATTTTTTATACTTAGGATCTTGCCACACTTTCCATTTTTCATATTTAAATAAATATTTTTCTGTGCTGGTTTGAAGCTACTATGTACTCCAGAAAAGCCATGTTCTTTAATCCTCATTCAATATTGCTGGATGGGAGCATTTTGATTATTCCCATGGAGATATGACCCACCCAGCTGTGGGTGATAACTTTTGATTACATGGTTTCCATGGAGCTATGTCTCCACCCATTCATGGTAGGGTTGCTTACTGGCGCTTGTTAAGAGGGAATCATTTTGGAAAAAGCTTTAAAGCCATCAGAACTGATAGAGCCTACCCAGCCAGAGATGTATGAAGAAAATGCCCCCGGATAAGACGTTGAAGAAGCCTGGAGAGAAAGCTAGTAGAGGTAGCCATGTGCCTTTCCACCTGAGAGAGAAACCTCAAATATCATCGGCCTTCCTGAGCCAAGGTATCTTTCCCTGAATGCCTTATTTTGGACATTTTTATAGCCTTACCTAAATTTGGACATTTTAAGGGCCTTAGAACTGTAAACTTGCAACTTATTAAATTCCTTTTTTAAAAGCCATTCCATTTTAGGTATGTTGCATTCCGCAGCTTTAACAAATGAAAACATTTCCCTTAACCATTCCAACATTATTTTAACTGAGTACATAATATTTCATTGTTTGGGTATTATAACATAATAATGTTATATGCTTATTTCATTAACATCTTTCAGTTATTTATTATAAGCATATTAGAAATTTTTTACTTTATCCTTGGTCTATCTTCAATTTATGTTATAGCACTACTTGTTTCCTCTTTTAATTGTCCAAATTCTATGCCCTTTTATTTTGGCAGTAGTGTTTTTATTTTCATAATCTCTCTCTATTTTGTTGCTTTTGTATCCCCTTTTCACAGCTAACATAAATATATCTTTTCCCCTTCTTTTTTGATTAAGTTTAATGGAGCTTTATATATTTTATTTACAGTGATCTAAAAAGCTGACCTCAGATTTATTTAATGATTTTACTGTTTAAATGTTGAAAAGTTATTTTTTTCTTATTCTCTCACTTCCATTTAAATCTATTTCCTTTCCCTTTTTTTAAGAGTTGCTTTTTTTCTGTAATAATTAAAGGGGTATATGTTTATCTCTAAACAATAGAAAATTTTCACACGGTAGTAAAAACAGAAAATTTCAATAATATTCCAAATACTCACAACCCATATTTAGCAAACTAGATATTTTGTCATATTTTCTGCAGATACGTTATTTATTTTTTTTAAAAAATAGTTAAATGCCATTAACATTGTTTTACTTTCCTACCTTCCCCAAAGTAAACCACTCCTAATGCCAAAGTTTATTATTTTCATGCACGCTTTTAAAAATTTACAACAATATGTTATTATAAATGGTAGAGTATTAATTTGCATGTTTTAGAAATGTATACATAATATTTGCTGATTTTTCCATTAGTCTCTTATATTTAACATTATGCTTTTGTGATACAGCCGTTTATACGTGTAAATATAGTTTATTCATTTAAGCTGTAATTTTTCTCAACCTCAGCGTTACTAATGTTTTGGGCTGGCTCCTTAATTGCAGGAAACTTAGCAACATCTCTAGGCTCTGCCCGGTGAGAAGATGCTCAACCTGTGGTAACCATGGCAATGGCACATCATTCACCCCCAGCTGTGACAATCAAAAACGTCTCTAGACGGCGCCAGGTGTCCCCTGGAAGGCAAAATTGCTCCTGGCTGAGAAACGTTGATTTACATTAAACATGCAGTAATACATTATAAGAAAGTTTTATTCATTTCCAGTTAATGGATAATTAGGCCATTTATAATTTTCAGTATTGCAAATGCTGCAAAGAACCATGTGTTGCACAGCTCCTGTGAACTTTGTCTAGAATGTTCTAACGTGTATATCTAGCCGTGCATTTGCTGGGCTGTAAAGAATGTGCATCTTTAAATTTAAAATATACAATTTAAACAATCGATAATATGAAAATAGTTCAACCAATTTACACAGCCATCCAGCAACGTATAAATTTCATGCTGTTCCACATCTTTACCAATGATGTTTGATCATAATTTTAAAATTCTACCTGTCTGTTAGGTACAGATAACAACTCAGGATCATTTTCATTTCCATTGCCATGGTTACCAATGAGCGTGAGCCTCATTTCTTCATTTTATTAACCGCTTTTGATAACTGTTCTGTGAGTCGCCTGCTCATTTTCTCTGTCCAGTTTCAAATTAAGTTTAAAAAAACATTCATTGTGGAAGTTCTTTACTTTCTCAGGTTCTGCTTTCTCAGGTTGGGTCTTAGGTTATTGTCATTTCTCTTCTCTTTTATTTGACTATAAAAATAATATAGTCAAATTTTCTAGCTTTCACTATTGTGATTGTACTTTTTGTATTTATTTTTAAAACCTCTTTAACCACAAGGTTATTTTTGTTTATTTTGCTTATATAGGACATGTTAAAACCTTTGGTTTTTACCTGAGGTTTTTAAGTCAATTGAATTTATCGAAGTATGATTGACAACAGACAATAGGCTATTCATAAAGTGTACAATTATAATTGTTGACATATTTTTACACCTGTAAAACCACTGCTACACTCAAAGCAATGAACAGATCTTTCATCCCCAGATGCTTCCTTGTGCTCTTTTGTGGTTCGTCTTTCCCTTTCTTTTTCATTAACCACCCCCGCCATTCCCAGCCAACCACTAATCTGTTTTCTGTGACTGAAGATTAATTTGCATTGTCTGGAATTTTATATAAATGGAAGCATACGATATGCAGTGTTCTTCCACTGGCTTCTCTCATTCGGTGTAATTGGTTTGCGATTCATCTATGTGTGCACATGTATCTATCATCAATTCCTTTTCTTTTTAAATACTCTTCCATGAATGGAGAGGCCATGGAGTGTTTATCCAGTCCCCTGCTGATGACATTTGGATTGTTTGCAGATTTTGCCTATACAAATAAGTTATGAATAGTCACACAAAAGTTTTTGTGTGACACAATGTTTCATTTCACTAGCAGTGGACTGGCTGAATTGTGTGGTATCTGTACAACTTTGCAAAAAATGCCCAAATGGCTTCCCTAGTGATGGTAATATTTTATATTCCCACCCACAGTGTGTGATTTGGTTTTGTCAGCCTTTTACATTCTAGCCATCCTATAAAGAGACTCTTTGTAAGGAGTCAAATATTTGTATTTTTTCTTTTATTATAGGTTTCTGACAGATATGAAAAATTCATTTTTCTATTTGGGCATACATATTAAAATATCCATATGCCATGTTGGTATGTATCTATTTAGCCCTTATAATCCTTTGAACTTTGTCCAATTTCATGATTAACTGAAATGACCGCATTCTAGTAATACATTTATTTTAGAATTTGGAGAGAGTCAGGTATATAGATGTTCTCATTAATTTGAATTAATTGTAGGGATGAAAACTTAGAAAGTAAGAAAGCATTGTAGAAGAGCATTAAATCAATGCTGGGAAATATGAACTGTATTTCCGAGTCTCCCATTTATCTGTGACTTTAGAAGTGGTATGGCCTCTCTGAGTCTTATCTGAAAATTAAATGAATGTTCTTTTTTAATGAATTGTATACAATGGTTTCCTTTATTATGTTACATACTCCTTGCAACCAAGTTAATTTTATTTGTCAAAGCAAGTTTTTTTACACAGGTTTAGTAAATATAAACTACAGTTTCCATCTTATCCAAATTAGTTTCAATTATCAATTGGGGATACAAATAAATGTAACTTTCACAGTTCACGTAATTAATAATTATAATAAATTTATATGGTTCATAATTCTACCATGGAAGATTATAAGAAATATTCTACCTTCTCTGAGAAAATAAATTGACAAATTTCAAAGGCAAATGCAAAATATTTTCATTAATATTGATTGCTGCACAAATTTAAATATTAATGGTTCCATTTTCTTTGGGTTACCTGAAAGTATAATGTACTAGGAGGTATGACCTTGTAAAATATTAATATAGTTAAAAACTGAGTAGAAGTGAAAATATTGAGGATACTGCTAACTAGACAGTGAAAATACTTCCCGTGCTTTTATTTGCAAGTAGGTCATGTGTTGCATTTGTAATGCAAGTATTCACCTGAACAGAGACAAATAGAAAACTGATTTTAAGAACCTGAAAACAAAATTATGTGGTTGTGTGTAAAATCCATGAAGAAAACAAATTCCTTGTGTTTTTATATTACAAATAGGCTTTCAGTTTTTCATATTAAATCACAGAAATAACAACACCCATCTTTGTAGAAGTACTTCTTCTCATCTTCTTTGTTTTCATTTTTCAAAACTCAAATTTTATCTTCCTTGTGGTATATGGAGGAAGTAGCTTATTATTAATGTAGAACGCTATGAAGGGAAATTATGAGAATCATCTTGCTTCTGTTGTCAGAGCAGTTACTCAACTTCTCTTTGGTTTGCCCTTTTTCTTCTTCCAAAATAGCCTTCGGAAAAGATTGCTACAGAGGTTTCTTCCTTGAGGCATGAAAAAGGAAGGAATAAGGGCAAAGGGGCCTCTTCTGAGCGGAGGCAGCTGCCATTAAAGAACTTTTCTGTAAGTATCTACGTACAATTAAATATTTGCTTTCATCTCACTGGCTACTTTTATTTGTAAAAGAAGCTGGGAAATGTAGGTTTTAAATGCAGTTTAAATGTGCAGTTCTATAGTGAAACAAAACAAAACATAACAAAAAGCATTCAAAGCTGAAGAAATACTTGGTTAGCACCTCGCCGTCTCTGGCACAGTGGGAAGAATGTAACTGGGGAAAATTAATGGAAGATTTGCTGGATGAAATGTTAATACACACTTGCCCCCAAATTAGAAGTTGATGCAAATGTAATGAGGCAGATTTTCATTTCTTTGCTTACCAAGTGAATGGACTATAAAAAGAGAGAACTATCCACATAATATTGTAACCAAGAAATCAGGATTTAAGGGATGATATTGATTACTGAATCATTATACAGATGTTCCTGTTTGCTTTCTGGTATATTGGAGCAGACAGAGGAAAATTACTAAAATCTACAAATTGTAATCCAGCTGCCTTGATCTCTGATAATGGTTATACAGCCTTAGCTTCTGCCTCTGAGATTGTAAAAACTTTGTGACTAATCTTCATTTGTACCCAGTTACCCAGGTTTTCAACTTTAGAGTCTTGTGGTCACCAAAGACAGCCCCTAATGTTTATTAATGAAGGGTCTTGGGTCAGCCCAGAACTAACCCACCCCAGGTCCAAAGTTATCTTGATAAACAAGACTGGATCTAACCAAGTGGGCCCAGTGACATGCGCGGTAGCCTAGACTTCAACAACTACAAGTCGCCTGTACCCCATTCTGCCATTTTCTTACTCATGTTCTAAGCGTGTCGCCAATCCACGCATGCTCTGTAATCAGGTCACCTCTAATTACAAAGCTGCTGTGCTCATTATCCTAAACCCTACCCACCTTTTCTCTTATAAAACTATCGAGAACAAAACAAAAAACAAAACAAAACAAAAAACTGTCAGAAGTACTGCAGTCCGGGGAAACAGATTTTGGGCCCCTAGGCCATCTGCTCTCCTCCTGTGTGCCTAGAAATAACTTTTTCTCTCTTTGAAGCTGCAGTGCCTCAGGAATTGGATATTGAACATGTCTGGCAAAATCATCCATGGCCTTTGGCCACTAACAATTGAGTGGCCTCCTGAAGGGATGCATGCCCGAGGCTCTGGCGCCCCAGCAGAGCAGGTGAGCCAGGTGACCGCTGAGCATTTGGTGGCCACTGGACTGAATTGAGTCTAGAGACTCGGCCACCAGGCTTCTCTGTTCTGCCGGCTCTCCAGAGACTTTCAGTGCCTTGAAAAGCTTCAGAGAGAAACCATTTCCAGTCCCGAGTCTGGACGTCTGGCTGGGTGAGTGGGTCGTGGGGTAAAAGCGGATCAGGGAGTAAATGGGAGGTTCAAGTTCCCTAGACCCACGCCTGGGTCCCACTTCAGAAAAAACCCCCTTGCTCTGACCTCTACACCTTCTGATTATGGGTACTATGCTGGAGGGGGTGTGAGTCCCTGCCCTCATCCAACCACTCATTGGTGATTAACAAAATGAAGTAGGCCTGTTTAAGGGTTCCCCGCTGTGTTACCTAGGTATTGTTTATTTCTATTGTTAATCGGTGTGCAAAGTGTTAAATGCCTGCCTACTTGTTGATTTGTTTCATGTGTGTTCTGTGCAGGGTTTGAGGTCCTGACCTAAATTGGTCTGCTGAGTATATTCTTAAAAAAGAAAAAAAAAAAGAGTACTCCAACACTAATTGGTATTTAATGAAATTAAGAAGGACTGTTTAAGTGCTAGCCTGTGTGTTACCTGGTATAGCAAGAGTTAACGTTTGTTTAATTGTTTATGGGTGTGTTAAGTGTTTAATGCTTGTTTGTTAGTTGTTCAGTTCAGGCTAAGTGTTAATTGGTGTGTTACGTAAACATAATAAGTGCTAAGTATCTGTTTCAATTTGTTGATTGGCGTGTTCCTGCTTCTGTATTGGTCAAGTGTTCCTAATTGGCTACTAATTACAAATTTTTTAAAAAGGGAACCTTTGGGCTGTATTGAAAAGTGAAAAGAGCTTAATGATGAGTATAAAAAAAGGGTTTATTTCTGTAACATAATCTGGCCTCAAAATGATTTAAAATGAAAATACTACCATTACAGTTAAAATGAAAGATATTACAGTCAAAATTGTTCTGCAAAAAGTTAGAAATGGGATGAGATAATATATTCAGTCCTTTAGTGGTCCCTCTCAGAAGTATTACTGTGTGTTTGTTTCTTGTGTAACTAACTTTCTATTTGTGTCTGTCTACCTATTGAATGTGTATTCTCATACCTCCAAATAGTAATAGCAAATTAATAAAAAAAATCTTAGCTTTATTAGAACTGCTTAGAAATAATTAGCTATCTTATATAAACATATACATATATAAATTGGTACTTCTGAAGTAAAAGAGTAAAAAAGAGAAAAAATTCTCTGAACAGCAAGATTCGAACCCTTAGTTTTATAGCTATTGTAAACAAACCTGGACATCAGAAAGAAACTGCCCCTGGAATTCCCTTAAGGCAGAAGGAAACTGCCAAAGGATTGCCTCTGGAAAAAAGCTAAGACCTTTCTTTTCCCATTGTCCTGGTCACAGCTTTTAGTAAAATAAAATCTAAAAATAGGAAATAGTTAAAGAATGGCATGGGAACTCTCAAAATTCCATGGCCCTCACCTCAAACTTTCAAATTGAAGCTCGAAAGAGGCCTGGTTTCTTTCTGTCCACCTATCTCTGCCCCAACACCTAACCACCTAAAGCAGTTATGGGGAAGGGCGAGGCACAGAAAGATGGGGGAGTGTGGTTTAGAATTCTGGAGATTAGAAATGCTACAAAAATAGGCTATGTTTGTTAATATTATTTTTTCAAAAATACCTTGTATTGGTAACTGTAGTAATCAGATCTTATTAAAATACAAGTAGCCTTGGGATAGAAGCAACAGAATAACACCTAATTACCAAATTTCAGTAAGTAAAATTAAAGAACTTTGAGGGATATGGAAAACTTTTCCTGGATTTAGGTTTGGGACAAATTAAACAATTGCTGTGTATTTGCCAGAACTTGATAGTCAATGTGCTTTTAAAGTTTTTTTTTTTTTGTAATTTTAAGATATTATGAAGACAGAGATTTTTTCAAACTCCAACAAAAGGAATTTTATGGTAAATTTTGAATTGAACAAATGCAATTTTATTCTGCTTGGGTATGGTCTTCTTAAATTTATACAAGCTTACTGAGAAAATAAGCTAGCCTAATTAAATAAGTTACATAAACTGAGCAATGTATCTGGCAATACTTATATAAAACATATAAAATTAAGAATATGCTGATGCTTCAAATATACCCTATTTAAGAAATCAGTTAAGTTTAGTAAGAAATATAAATGGATTTTTAAATAAGCTTGACTACCTGTATTTCAAAGAATCTAGCTTTTGGTTACTTGGCCATTTGTTACCTCAGTATATGGAAGAATTTGAATTTGTAGTGGCCCTGTTAATGTCAATCAGAATATTTCTGTTAGTAAATGCATCATAAATAGTGAAAGCCTAACTCTTAGCTTCAAGAATTTATATTCTAGTTAGAATATACTTGTACAAGGGCATAGTATAAGACAGTACTAATGAAGGAATAAAAGTTCTGAAAGAATTTAAAAAGTTGAATGATAAAATATGACCTAAGAAGACCTCATAGAAGAGATGAGACTTGTAAGAACTTTAAATAAGAAGGTAGCATTTACACAGAGCACTGAACTAGTTTTTTTTAGAAGCCATAACTTGATTTTTCTGAACTAACATATTCTCGGTATTGCTTAGCAGATGGAAATAGTGTTATTGAAAATTTGAAGTTTTTTCCTGGATATAAATCCCTTCATAATAAAAAAGTTGATTATATTTCAAACTTGGGGCCTTTCTGACTTCTGAAAGTAGGGCTGAATTGGACCAAGAGATTCTAGGCATATTCTAAATAATTATTTGTGTGTTCTGAGTAGTATATAGATGACTGGCTGTGTTCTAAATCCAAGCATAAATTTCTTTCTTCTTCCACCATTTTGTAGTCTCTCTGTCTCTTCTCCCCTTGGTGAATACTGTTATTAGAAGGAAGTATGCAGGTTCAAAGCTTTGTGAATTTATTATCAAATTTATTTCTGATTATGTGAAGTCTGGATAAATAAGAACTATAGGTGGAATGATTTGAAGGTGATAGAAAGTTTAAAGAAATGGATTTTGTTTGTTATAGTCATTGTTGACTATAAGCTCTGAGTGAATGTAGAGAGTTGTCGAGAAGGAGTTTATGAAAGTGAATTCTTGTCTGTCAGTGCTGGCCAGAATTTAATGTCTGTTTATCATATATTTCCAAAAAAGAAAGCTTGTGTGTCAAACCAGGTATTCATACAAAACTGAAGTTTAGTTTTCTCCTTGTTAAAATAACGTTGAGGGCGGGCCACGGTGGCTCAGCAGGCAAGAATGCTTGCCTGCCATGCCCGAGGACCCGGGTTCGATTCCCGGTGCCTGCCCATATAAAAAAAAATAATAATAATAAAAAAAATAAAAAACATTGATTGTTAGTCTGCTCTTAACGTAAAGTGTTTTAAAAAGCTTTGCTTAGTCATCTGACTGCTCTGTTTAGAAAACAAAGATTTTACATCAGATTAATATCCTTGTTAATGTTTTTGCTGGCAATATCATCCCTTATTTCAGAAAACAAGTCCTCATTGTTAAGGGACAAACTGTACAAATAATTTTTTCTTTCACCTTGTGTAAGTAAGGTGCTAAAATAGTTTGACCTATTGCATAAGAGGTGTTTGACAGTGTTACAGTGGTTCAAAGAGGTTTTCTGTGTTTTTGCTGGTTAAATTTGTATAAGTAAAATATATTATGCACATATTTTAAGACTGCATAAAATTCTTAAAAATTTGACAATGTTTTCACTGTCCATGTTATATCCTGATATGATGTTGAGCGATAATATGGTATTGTTAAATTTTAGTTATCTTAAAAAGCTACAGATCATAGAAACAGCCAAATTCTCAGTTGCACTGCTTTCCTCTAACACTTCTCTAAAAGAATATGTGATCAGCTATAGGTCAGAGCTCCAGTTGTAACAAGGAAAAACTTTCAAAGAAAGGCAGGACAAATATATATATAATGTTTTAACTATTAACATAATTCTGGTAAATGCATAAATGAAACAGAACAAAATCTCTGCTATGGTTTCTTAATATAAAACAACTGTCTGATGTTTTTATTTCTGAAACACTTAAGAATCCTTACAAAAATTAGAGCTTAGATTGTAAACTTTAACTTATTTTTAAATTCTGATATACTTTGCTCTTTTAATAACCTAGTACTTCCCTGGAACGTTAGGTATCCGTGTGATACCTGAGGCAGATTTAGTTCTCCAGCTCTGAAAGGCAGCATAAGTGCATATAGTAACTCTTTTAAAAAAACAAAACTGAGAGAGATCAAACTCCAATTAAAGATATGATGAAATGAGCTGGTTAAAACTAAGGTAAATCAATATACAAGGTAAAGAAAATAATGTCTGTATTTTAAAGCTTTAACTTATGTCTGAGACAAAAAGAAAAATGTTTATTTTGTTCCAAATTTAAATTTTTATGTAGAACATTATCTAATCTGTCTGGTCAGTTAATTTAAACATCTTAATTCAGATTTATTTGATATAGAACCAAGAATAAGAGATAAAAATCTTACTATTCTGTACAAGTTAATGTTATACCATGATGCATTTCAGAGTATTTTGGGCAGAAAACAAAAAGTGTTTGCAAAGTCCCCTGAGGGACTGGGAAAAATAGAGCTACTAAATTTCCTCACCTGGGAAATTCCTGATATTTTCTTAAGCAAGAGGGGCCCCCAATTTAATAAGCCAAGGCCTCAATTTTGAGGCTTGCCTTTATGAGACTTATTTCTGTAATAGCAAATTGAACATATTTTTATTAATGCCTGAGAGTCATCTCTAGAAAATCTCTGCTACTACTCAAATGTGGTCTCTCTCTAAGCCAAACTCTGACCTTCCACCAAAACATGGGACATAATTTCCAGGGGTGTAAGCCTGGCCCTGGCATCATGGATTAGTTGACCAAAAATGGGGAAAATAGAGTTTCAATAGCTAAGAGATTTCAAATTGAATCGAGATGTCATTCTGGAAGCTACTGTTATGCAAGTTTCAGCCAAATATTGCAAATTGTTGCAATATGGCAAACCTCAACCAACAGTATTTCTGAAAACCCTAAAAGATATCCTGTGCTTTATAAAATTTTACTTAAAAGTCTGTTTTTCAGAGACTTGAATCCTCCAGAGTATTTCAAAGCCAGAAAAGCTCTGAAACCCAGAGATACTGGACACTCCAAGAACAACAACCGATTTCATCATATCATCCCTTTGCCCCTTAATAACAGCGCCCCTTTTCAACTCTGAAGCAGTTAGAGAGTTGTCAACTGAGACATCTGTCAAAATTGAGAGATAATTATCAAATGAGAGGGAAGACTCGTAACTGAGAAATCAGGGTTTAAAGAATGATTTTTGTTGCTGAATTGTTATATAGATATCCCTTTTTTGCTTTCTGGTATATTGAAGTAGACACAAGGAAATTCCTGAAATCTGTAAATTGTAACCCAGCTGCCTTGATCTCTGATAAGGATTGTATAGCCCTTATGATTGTAAAAACCTTGTGACTAACCTTCACTTGTACCCAGTTATCCAGCTTTTCAATTTAGAAGTCTTGTGATCACTAAAGACAGCCCCTAATGTTTATGAAGGGTCTTGGGTCAGCCCAGAACTAACCCACCCCAAGTCCAAAGTTATCTTGATGACCAAAACTGGATCTCACTAAGTTCGGGTAGATTCGGGGTACTACTCTAGAGGATCTACCAAGTTCGGGTGGATTTGGGGTGCAACTCTAGAGGTCGCTCTTACGCAAGTTTCAGTTGGATGTTGCTGCCTACCATAGCCTGCTGGACCATGGCCAGGGCCATTCCTGCTGATTCTTCCTGAAGAGCACCAGGGCATTATATAGGATTCTGTGGCGGTTCCATGCCCTAGGGTAACCTGCCAGGGGCCTGTGGCCTCTGGATGGGTCCATGGACCAGATAGGTCCCGAGGTGCAGGAGCCTGGCCTCTCCAGGACATTGATTAGTTCCAGCCCCCATGCCATATCATCAACAACCCCATCCAACATGAAAGGGTTGGAGTAGGCATGGCCCAGTTACCCCTGGGGAATAGGAGGGAGATCAAGGGTGGTGGTGGAGTTGTGCAGAGAGGGTAGAGTTTGGCAGACGAGTACAATTGCTGAATCATTATATTGATATTTCTTTTGGTCTCCAGTGTCTTGGAGCAGCTGGAGGTAAAGACTTAGAACTGTTGGAATCATGGCCCCTGCCAGGCTCTGAAATCTGTTCTACAACTAGTTGCGATGTGCGGTGAAATTTATTGCTTTTTGTATGTATGCTATTTTTCACAGGAAGGAAAGACAGGGGTGGATTGTGAAGGTGGTGGCACAGCTATGTGATGGTTTTGTGGATCGTTGATTGTGCACTTTGGATGACTGCATGGTGTGTGAAATAAAATATTAGTAATTAAAAAAACAAAAGAAATAAAAAACCTGTGATTGGGACAGCAACCTCAATATACTATTATGTGAAGAAAAGTAGTATTTCTATTGCTTCACACTTCTGTTTCTGGAGAGCAGTGAGGACACATTCTTCTGTTGGATAATCAGCTACTGTAGCTAAGGGTGGATTTGTTTTTTTTTTCCCCCTCTGGCCAATTCCTAAAAGATGATCATTCATCTGCATTGAATTGCAAGGTCATACTAACATTCCACTGCAAAGTTACATGGAATGGCTTTATATGTTGATGCTGTGGTTCATTTAATGTATTGGTTCTTGTTCAAATTCTGAGATTATAGATGTTATTAAAGTCAAGGTAGTACAAGAAACAAACAAACAAGACAGTGGAAAGCTGCTGCAGTAACAAGGCTTAGCAGGACTAAAATTCAGGTTGGGGTCTAGAGAGGAGTGAGCTCATCTATATTAGCTACTGAAGTTAAGTGTTAGTTAATCTGATGAGTTATCTGCTTTACTTCTACATATATAGCCAACAGAATCACGTGGGCCTGTGCACCAAGAGACAAACCTATGCGTGTGTACAGCAGTCTTGTAAAATGACAGGCAGGAAACTGGAAATGCTCATGCATGGTAGATTGGGTAATTAAATGTCAGTCATACCACAGAATACCATATAGCAATAAAAGTAATAAATCCTGGCTATATATAGTAGCAAGGATAAATCTTACGTAGTATGATTATATTCATTAAAAAAAAATCCTAAATAGAATCTGTGATGTTGGAAGTCAGGATAATAGATACATTTGAGGAGGGAGAGGAAATGGTAATTAGGAGGATAAATGAAGGTGGCTTTTCAGATGTTGGTAACATCCAGGTTAGTGATTTCCTCAGTGGTGGAGTGGGTGCATTTATTGGCACTTCATACCTTTCTGAATGTGGATTGCACTTTAATAAAAATAAAATGGCAGGGAAGTGATATCTTAAAGTAATGAATAAAAAAATTGAACCTTGAATTTTATGTTTAGCCTTATTTACATTCAAATATTACTGCATAATATAAGTATTTACAGGCACACAAAGCCCACAATGTAAACCCCTTGGAAGGCAGTTTTCAAAAAACTTACTGAAAGTACTGCATGGAATTATGAGTGCTTAAATATCTTGATTACATTTATTATTTTACAAAACAAATTAGTAAACAAAGCAAATGAGATGAAGATCAAATAAAAGAAATAAAGATAATATATATTCCTAGTCACTTGGAACTATAATTGTAGACATTAGAAAATGAGGTTTTGGGAGACTAAAAAAAACATAAAGGTGAGTAAAGACTATTTGTTAGAAAATATAGATATTTATATTTTTACAATCAATATTATTAAATAAATATGATTATACATTTATGTTAGATAGCTACCATAAGAAAAAAATAGTATTTATAAGTATTAAGCCAACAGAAAATAACTTTATCCACTAGAAATTGGAAAAGGAGAATAAAAGAATGACTATGAAAGTACACAAATATGAACATAACATGAGATCATTAAAACTTATCAATATTACATTATTAGAATAAATGTAAAAAGGCAATGCACCAGTTAAAAGATAGTCCCCCGAACAGATGAAATCAAGCTCCAACAATATGTTTCTATATGAAAGAGAAATTTTGAAAATAAATGCAGCCTTAGCACCTCAAAATACAGATATTCTAGGCAATAATAACAAAAAGGAACACATAGACTGATTAAAAAATGCAGGAAGTAGATCCTTTGATCACAAACATATATGCACCTCAAAACACAGCCTCAAATTACCTAACATCTAATAGAACTGCAAGAAGTAAATAAATAAAATGATATATCAGAAAATAGAAAACAATTAGCAGAGATGGGAAGAATTTCATGCCTAAAAGGTGATAATTAGAGCAATAAAACTGTAAGAGATCAGAGGGGAGTATTTTTATGAACTAAAGATAGGGAAAGATTTCTTAGTCAGCCTTAGATAGGGAAGGATTTCTTAGCCTTAGCAAGAAGTACTAACTGTAAAAGGAAAAAAAAAGATAAATTGGGCTCCATAAAAATGAAAATATTTTGCTTTTCAAAGGACACCATTAAAGAAATAATAAATCAAGTGTGACTGGGGAAAAACACATTCACACAAACAACTTGCCCAATCCTAATCCATTATCAAATCCTTTAGGTTTAGCTTCCAGCAGACATTGAGCCCCAGTGGTTCTCTCGGTTTCTACTAAGATTAAAACTAAGATTAAGATTTAGACTGGCTGCCAGTGTTGGGGGAAAAATGTATCTGTACTTTGCAATATTTATTGACAGGTCTAATAACTAACAGAGGAAGACCCCTCATTCAGATGGGCTCAGGAACCATGGAATTATGGAATATTCTATTGATTTAAAAGGAATCATAGAGGCAACATATAATTGAGAAGATAATTTCCATGCTTTGAAGATTCCGTTCATCTTTGCTAAGAAAATTATTTCGCAACTTCTGATTTTAGCTTGAGATTTATAGGCAAAAACAAAAGATGAATTTGTTCCTGATTTGTCAAGATTCAAATGACAATATGGGAGTTCCCACTGTAGGATAGACAACTTCAGAAGAAGGAGAGCTGTTTCTGTTTAGCTTTAATTTTCTCGTTTAACCAATAGTACCTGGAAGGATGTTCCTACTAGCTTGAGGGAGGTTATTTCACCAATTTGGGTTCTTATTTCTCACTTAGATATGAGTTAACATCAGGAAAAACTAAGAAAACTAGTGTGAAACACTTGAGAGATTTGAAAGTGACTATAAAGATTAAATAACCATTCAACATGAGTATTAAAGCTGTCATATAAGACACTCCAACGGATGCAAAAAACAATAAAAAGTGCATATTACAAGTGAAAGGCTAGTCTAAACACCATGGTGGACCTTGTCTCTGCTTTGTTATTCTAGTATCTGAACAACAACAGCAAAAAAAATCTTTTCTTAATTTTTTTGTACAAGGATTTGGCATAATTAGCATGAATGCATGATTGATTCTCAGCATTTTATTTTGAAATCCTTTTTCTTTTTTTTTCATTCATTTATTTTCAACTTGATTTTCTTTGTTGAGGTTTTCCTTTTGTGTTAAATTTTTTTTACCTTCCTTTAATTGAGTGACTGTGCTGGTTTGAAAATATTATGTACCCCTGAAAAGTCATGTTTTAATCATGATTCAATCTTGAGAGAGCAGCCTTTTCTTTTGATCCTGACTCAATGCTGTAGGTTGGAATCTTTTGATTAGATTTTCTCCAGGGAGATGTGACATACCCGATTGTGGATATTAACTTTGATTACCTGGAGATGTGGCTCCACCCATTCCAGGTGGATCTTGGTTAGCTTTCTGGAATTCTTTAAAGAGGAGACATTATGGAGTGAGCCAGAAATGTCAGAAACTACAGAAAGGACAGAGCCTAGAGAAACAACAGAAGCTTCAGAGCTGACAGAAACTTCACAACAAAGCTGACAAGAGCTGACACATGGAGAACAGAGACACAGATGTTTGTAGATGCGTGGAGCCCAGCAGACGTCACCAGGAGATGCTAAGAAAGCCAGAACCTGGAGAGAGCCGAGGGAAGCCAAGAAATGAAAGCCAGCCCCAGAGAAGTAAAGTGAGGAACCCCCACAGGAACAGAGGCTGAAAACAACCGAGCCCAGGAGCAAGGGACCAGTGTACCTTCCCAGCTGACAGAGGTGCTGCCAACGCATTGACCTTTCTTGAATTAAGGTATCTTTACCTGGATGCCTTGGAATGTTCAAACTAACAGCCCAGTTGCAGCAGCCACTCTAATTCTCCCACAGAGGTGTATTCATCTGAATTTTAAGTACAGTACAGTTTTGGAGACAAAAAATAAACGAAACTTCTAGAATGTAGACGGAATTGTGTTTTTAAATTCATGTTTTAATATGAATAT
>PVIY010044893.1:0-19448 GCA_004026745.1 Myrmecophaga tridactyla | reverse complement strand
AATTAAGAGATGCTCATTGCAGAAAATTTGAAGCTCTAGGAAAGGATTCAGAAGAGAATAAAAGGAATCTAGAACCTCCCAGATGAGATCTAACTGCTGTTAACACTTTTATGTACATCCTTCCAGTCTTTTTTTCTAGAAGCATACACAGAAATGATATTTTTAAAGTAAAATTCTCAGGGACTTCTGTTTCTGGCAAAATAACTAAATATCCAGAGAATCCCTCTTTGGTACAGAACACATGAAAATACTGGAAAGAATATTAATTTTAAAAAGTATTTTTAATACATGAGTTTGGCAGGAAAGTGTGTGTACTAGTTTGAAGCTGTCATGTACCCCAGAAAAGCCATGTCCTTTAATCTTCATTCAGTATTGCTGGGAGGCGGGGATTATTGTTTCCATGGAGATGTGAGTTTTTTGGCGGTAACTTTTCATTAGATGGTGTTCTAGTTTGCTAGCTGCCAGAATGCAATATACCAGAAACAGAATGGCTTTTAAAAAGGGGAATTTAATAAGTTACTAGTTTATAGTTCCAAGGCCGAGAAAATCCCAATTAAAATAAGTCTATAGAACTGTCCAATTTAAGGCATCCAGGGAAAGATACATTGGTTCAAGAAGGCTGATGAAGTTCAGGGTTTCTCTCTCTCGGCTGGAAGGGGACATGGTGAACATGGCATCATCTGCTAGCTTCTTCTCCTGGCTTCCTGTTTCATGAAGCTCCCTGGGAGACATTTTCCTTCATCATCTCCAAAGGTCGCTGGCTGGTGGACTCTGCTTCTCATGGCTATGTCGTTCTGCTCTGCTCTCTCTGAATCTCTCATTCTCCAAAATGTTTCCTCTTTTATAGGACTTCAGAAAGTAATCAAGACCCACCCAAATGGGTGGAGACATGTCACCTAATCCAGGTTAACAACCACCCTTGACTAAATCACATCATCCAGGGAGATGATCTAATTAGCTTCAAGCATACAATACTGAATAAGGATTAGAAGAAATGGCTGCCTTTACAAAACGGGATTAAGATTAAAACATGGGGGTGGGCCACGGTGGCTCAGCAGGTAAGAACGCTTGCCTGTTTTGCCCGAGGACCCGGGTTTGATTCCTGGTGCCTGCCCGTGTTAAAAAATAAATAAAAAAAAAAAAGATTAAAACATGGCTTTTCTAGGGTACAGACATCATTTCAAACCAGCACAGATGGTTTCTATGGAGATGTGTCTCCACCCATTCAAGGTGGGGTTGCTTACTGGAGCCCTTGAAGAGGGATTCATTTTGGAAAAAGCTCAGAACCACCAGAGCCCAAACAGCCAGAGACCTTTGGAGATGCCTAAAGAAAACACCCCCAGGAAAGCCTGGAGAGAAACCTAGCAACATGCCTTTCCAGCTGAGAGAGAAACCCCAACCTCTCTGGCCTTCTTGAGCCAAAGTATCTTTCCCTGGATGCCTTAGTTTGGACATTTTTATGGCCTTGCCTTAATTTGGACATTTTCATGGCCATGACTTAATTTGGACATTTTCATGGCCTTAGAACTGTAAACTTGCAACTTAATTTTAAAAACTTCTGTTTTTTTTTAAAACCATTCCATTTCTAGTATATTGCATTCTGACAGCATTAACAAACTAAAACAGTGGGAAACGTCTTTAAAAGTCAAAAATAATAGAAAAGTCAGATTGCCTAGGATAATGTAGACACCAATGAGACAATTGCTGATTTGAGCACCAATTATACCAGGGAACTGAACTCTGATGATATTAGGAGATTATCATTAAAAAGTTTAGGTGTGAGTATGGATATCATGGCTATGTTTTTAAAAGAATCCTTAACTTTTATAGATATAATTGTGTATTAGTTTCTTAAATGCTTCCAGAATGCAATATACCAGAAATGGGCCAGCTTTTATAAAGGGAATTTAATAAATTACAAGTTTACTCTGACAGCTGGGAAGATACACTGATCCCTTGCTGGTCACTTGCTCCTGGGCTCCGTTGCCTTCAGCCTCTGTCCTATGGGGCTCCTCACTTTGCTTCTCCAGGGCTGGCTTTTATCTCTTGGCTTCCCTTCGCTGTCTCCAAGTCCTGGCTTGCTTAATATCTCATGGTGATGTCTACTGGGCGCTAAGCATCTCCAAACATCCGTGTCTCTGTTCTGTGAAGCAGCTGTTCTCCAAGTATCTCTGTTGTTTCTCCAAAATGTTCCCTCTTTTAAAGGATTCCAGTAAACTAATCAAGACCCATCTGGAATGGGTGGAGTCATATCTCCATCTAATCAAAAGGTCACACCCAAAATTGAGCGTGTCACATCTTTATGGAGATAATCTAAAGTTTCTGTCCTGCAATATTGAATCAGGATTTAAAGAAATGGCTTCTCCCACAAGATTGGATCAAGAATAAAACATGGCTTTTCTGGAGTACATGATAGTTTCAAACTGGCACAATATGGAAATATTTTCAGATGAAATAGTATAATTTCTGGAATTTGCCTCAAAACCATACTGGGGATTGAATGGGGTTAGAAATGAAACAAGTTTGGCTGGGAGGCGTTCCTTGGAGGAGGGAATTGCCATTATACTATTCTTTGTACTTTGCATGCATAGTAAATACTCTATAAAAACAAAAGCAAGCCTTAGACAGGGAGGGCTACAGCTGGCCTTGCCCCTGAGGGCTTCCTTGCTCCCAGCAGCCTCAGGGCAGAGTTTTCCCAGCACAAATCCTGGGACCTAGGCAGGGTGGGCCATCAGCTCAAAAAACCCCAAAAGATGAGAAGTCCCCCCATCACCACCACCACCAGAAATATAACACCTGCAGTGGGTGAACTAGGAAAATTCGGCCCCTGAGCAGGCGAGGGTGGAGCGGACACTTCCTTTGTTGACTCTGGCTTTGGATAGAGCAGAAAAATTAAAAGTAAGAAAAAGTTCCCCCATGAGAAACCCTCAACACAAGTTGGCACTCACGTGGGTGTGGAGCCAGGAACCCAGTCAAGGGTGTAATATAAAGGGGTCCCCAGCTGGCAGAGCCCCATGGAGCCTGGCACAAGTCAAGACAACTGTGAACAAAGGCACTTTATTATATTTTTATTTATTTTATTTGTTGTTGTTGTTTTTTGTATGGGGAGGACCAGGAATCGAACCCAGGTCTCCAGCATGGCAGGCAAGAACTCTGCCTGCTGAGCCACCGAGGCCTGCCCAGGAAGGCACTTTAAACAGAGCCCACAAAGAGATCCCCTTAATAAAGTTAAAAGAAATCAGAATTCACAGCAAAAACTCACAGAGCGCATTAGGAAGTGAGCCACCACACGCAAACACCAGCAGAAAAATAAAACTGCAGCTCGAACCCAGAAAAAAATTTGTAGCTACTGGAATTGTCAGTTGCAAAATATAAAATGAGTTTTTAAAAAATGTTTTAAGAAATAAAGGAGGGTATTGAAGGTATGACAAAGAAGCAAGAAACTCTCAACTTTAACAGGCAGATTGGAAAAAAGGACCAAATAGCAATTCCAGAAATAAAAATTCTAATTGAACTTGGAAACTGAATGGATAGGTTAAACTTCTGACTAAACCTAGGAGGGGCATTGGAGATGGTTCTGGAGAAGTTACTCAGAGGGCAGCAGAGAGGGCCGCAAAATGGAGTAGAAAAAGAAGAAACTAACTCGTAAGTTGTTGGCAGGGATGTAAAGTGGCTCAGCTGTTGTGGGAAACAGTTTGGCTGTTCCTTAAAAGGTTAAACATAGTGTTTCCATATGACCCAGCGATTTCACTCCTAGCTTTATAATCAAGAGAATGAAAATATATTTCCTTGTAAAAATGTGTGCATGAATATTCACAGCAGAATTATTCATAATGGTCCCCAAGTGGAAAAAACCCAAATGCCCATGAACTGAAGAATGGATAAATGAAATGTGGTCTGTCCACACGGTGGAATATCATTCAGCATAAAAGGAAGGAAAATCTGATACATGCCAGAACGTGAATGAACCTTGAAAACATTATGCTAAGGGAAAGAAACCAGACCTCAAAGACCACATATGTGAAATGTCTGGAGTAGACAAATCTAGAGGCAAAAGGTAGATTGGTAGATGCCTGGGACTGGGGAGGTGGGGGAAAGTGGACTGAATTTCTTTCAGAGGTGATGCGAACGTTCCAATCTTGACAGTACGTTGGTTGCACAAATCTATAAATATACCAGGACCCATTGGGTTGTACACTTCTAATGGGTGGATTGCATGGTATGTGAGCTATACCTCCATAAAGCTGGTTTTCTTTTTACAGGATTTAAGAGATGTGGAAGATGAAGCAAGAAGATCTAACAGATGGACAGAATCAAACAAAATCAGTTTTACGGGAGGAAAGACTAGAGAAAAATGGAGGGCAGAGGCGATATTCAACATATTAGTGGTTGAACATTTTCCAGGAGTGATGAAAGATACCAACCATCAGATGTGGAAAGCCCAATGAATCTAAAGCAGGATAAATAAAAAGAAACCCACATCTGGCCCCATCCAACACAGGTGTATCATTCAAGAAGAAAGGGATCTTAAACCAGTAAGAGGAAATGGCAAAATACCAATAAAGGAATGCCAGTAGGATGAACAATGGATGGTGGAAAAAGATCTTCAAAGTCTAAATAAAATACTCGTGACCTAACATCTAAATCCAGAAAATCTCTTTCAAGAATGAGGACCCATTGCCCACCCCCACCCCCCCGCCATGTGGGACATGACTCCCAGGGGTATAAATTTCACTGACAATGTGAGACAGAAATCCCAGGATGAGCCAGGATCCAGAATCAAGGGATTGAGACAGCCTTCTTGACCAAAAGGGGAAAGAGAGAAATGAGGCAAAATAAAGTTTCAGTGGCTGAGAGATTTCAAACAGAGTTGGGAGGTTATCCTGGAGGTTATTCTTATGCATTATATAGATATCACCTTTTTAGTTTATGATGTATTGGAGTGGCTAGAAGGAAGTACCTGAAACTGTTGAGCTGTGTTCCAGTAGCCTAGATTCTTGAAGGCGATTGTGTAAATATATACGTTTACAATGTGACCGTGTGATTGTGAAAACCTTGTGTCTGATGTTCCTTTTATCCAGGGTATGAACAGATGAGTAAAAAATATGGATAAAAATAAATAAATAATAGGAGGGACGAAAGGTAAAATAAAATTGGGTAGATGGAAATACTAGTGGTCAGTGAGGAGGAGAGATAAAGAATATGGGATGTATGAATTTTTTCTTTTTTCTTTTTATTTCTTTTTCTGGAGTGATGCAAATGCTCTAACAAATGATCATGGTGATTGTTCTAGCTTGCTAGCTGCTGGAATGCAACACACCAAAAACAGATTGGCTTTCAATAAAAGGGTATTATTTAGTTGAGGTATAGTTCTTTGGAGGAAAGGCAGCTAACTTTCAACTGAGGTTCTTTCTTACATGGGAAGGCACAGGGTGATCTCTGCTGACCTTCTCTCCAGGCCTCTGGGTTCCAACAGCTTTCCCCGGAATGATTCCTTTCTGCATCTCCAAACGCCTGGACTGAGCTGCGAGTGCTGAGATGAGATGTGCTGAGCTGCTCGGGCTGTGCTGCACTGAGCTCTCTCATTTAAGCCCCAGCCAATTAAATTAAACATCATTCACCGCAGCAGGCACGCCTCCTAGCCGACTGCAGATGTCATCAACAACAAATGAGGTTCACATGCCATTGGCTCATGTCCACAGCAATAGAACTAGGCGCCTTCAGCTGGCCAAGTTGATACCTGAATCTAACTACCACAGTGATGAATATACAAGTGTATGATGATACTGTGAGCTGCTGATTGTATACCACATATGGAATGTATGGATATGAAGATTTATCAACACAAATATTAAAATAAAAAAGAATGAGTGCCAAATAAAAGAGAAGACTATCTCTCTATGAATAAACACTTTACAGGTTGTTTAATTAATCCTTCTGTAAATAAAAAACAGGTTTCTGAAGACCTGAATGGATAAACCATGTTGCCAGCTTGCTCCACATTTTCCCTGAACAGGAGCCGCTGAGAGCTAAGACACCTGCTCCTGACTGCCTGGCTAACGGGAAAACAGATTTGGGTGCCACAATCCCTTCTGAGGTCTGTTCCCAGCCCTTCTCTTCAGATTCAGTATAATGCCCTCTTCCCTATTGTTATAGTTCAGGTTTATTGACTAGAAGAGAAAGAAAAATCCACAGCCAAATATCTCCTATGGGAGGGTATCAATCAAGTGAAATAATCTTATTACCACAAGGTGGTTTTAAGTTCGCTCTTTATTAGTTCCACGTAAAACATTTAAGAAAAGCAAGTGTATCAGCAATCCAAAAATGTACACTGAGAAAGTACGTTGTACTTTTAGCATTAGTAAAGAAAAGTTGACATTCTAAAGGAAGTAAAAATCATCCGTAAAGAATTTGTATATATATTTGGGAGAAAAAATAGAGTGTTGGGGCTGAGAATTTTCTTAACAGCATTATTCGTAAGAACGCAAAGGTAGAAACAACCCAATTGTCCCTATCGGCGGAAGAACGGATTAACAAAATGTGGCCCATCCACACAATGGAATATTATTCAGCCATGAAAAGGAACGAGGCAATGATACATATTACAACTTGGAAAGCCTCAGGAACCTGCTAAGTGAAAAGTGAGGCACAAAAGTTCCTATATTGTGTGGTTCCATGTATGTAATATATACACATTAGGCAAATCCTTAGAGACAGAAAGCAGGTTAGAGGTTACCAGGGGCTGGGGAAGGGAAGAATGGAAAATGACTACGTAATGTGTATGGGGTATTTTGGGGGTGACGAAAAAGTTTTGGAAATGAGCAAGAACTGTTGGTTGCATAATGTCATGAATATGTTATGAATTGAACACTTGGAAATGGATAATTGTGTTATGAATTTTCCCTCAATTAAAAAAAAGAATAATGAGCAAATAAATAATTTTCAGACAAATAAAAACAAAGAGTTTACCAATAGACCCTCAGTAGAGAAACTTGATGAAAATATCCTTCATCTGAGTTGCAATGATAAACAAAGAAATTAGTAACTATTTAGTTAAACTGAAATAAATTACAGTACAAATTAACATCCAACTTGTTTGTAAGAGGGAACAAGACAGACCTAAAATTCCAGGTGATGGCATATAAATCAGGCAGGAGTCAAAGTGTCCTTCGGTGCTTGTAATGTCTGGGAGGGAGGTAAGGATGTTAGATTTAATGTGCATGTTAATATTTCTAGCTGAACCAAAAAAATAATAGAAGTGGAAATAAGATAGAAATAAGAAATACAGAGAGAGGTAAAAATGGAAATCGGCTTCCAAGCTAGTGTCTTTTTTCAAGCTAGTGTCTTTTTTCCTGAATCTGGCCAATATTACGTATTTCTGATCTTTTTAATCTTTGCAAAACTGGTGGGTGAAAAAAAATCTCATTTCTATTGTATTTTTTAAATTTCTTAAAGGTTCATGTCATTGAGCATTCTTCCTATGTTTATTGTCTGCTTATATATATTTTTTTCTGTGACTTGCTCATTCATATCCTTTGCCTATTTTTGTTTTGAGATGTTATTTCAAAGATGTGAACTAGGTCTTTGTATCTTAGGGAAATTAAGTATTTGCTCATCACATATGTTGCAAAAATTCCCCCAGTATATCTTTTAACTTCGTGATGCTTTTAATTTTTGCACAGTTCATTTGTCTACCTTCCTTGGATTTGGGGTTTTATTCCATGCTTAGAAAGGCCTTCCATACCCAGAAGATTATAAAATAGTTACTCAAGTTTTTACTTCTCGATTTTCATTGTTTCATTTTTAGCATTTACATCTTGCTCCAGCTGGAGGTATTTTGGAGTGAAGAGAAGGAATATAATTTGATTTTTCCAAGTGGCTAATTGTCCTTGCCATATATTGAATGATCTGTTTTTCACCTACTTTTTTGAAAAACCCTTTTTTATCATTTACCAAAATCCCCTAGGCACTTTGGCAGATTGCTGTTTCATTCCACTGAGTGATTTTTTTTACACCTATATCAATATCACATGGTTTTAATTATTGAGCTTGCATATCATAATTCATTTTAATAGTTAGTAAAATTGTGCTTCTTTTCAGAACTTTCCTGGCTTGCCTCCTATTTGTATCCTTAAAGATGAACTTTAGAGTAACTTTGTCAAGTTGACCCTCCCCCCCAAAAAAAAAACCCAATTGGATTTTTTAAAACATTTTTTATTGTGAAATACAACATAAATACCAAAACAACAACAACAATATTTTCAAAATACATTTCAGCCAGTAACTACAGAACAGATTTCAAAGTTTGTTATAGGTTACCATTCCATGTTTTCGGCTTTTTCCTTCTAGCTGCTTCAAAACACTGAAAGCTAAAAGAAATATCATTATCGTGATTCAGACATCAAACTCGTTTGTTAATCCTCTCTTCTCTGTTATATCCTCCTTTTCCTTTCATCCTGCTCCCAGTCTATAGAGGGCTTGGGCATGTCCATTCTAACTTTTACATGTTGAGAAGGGTGTCAACAACATAGGACAGGGGGAAGGAACGAAGGAACTAGCTGAAGTTCTTGGAGATGCTGGCCTCTCAGGGTTTCAGGAACCCTCTGGAAGTTATAGGTTTCAGGAGAGTAAACTTAGTACATGAAGTGTTTGTAGAGTCTCAGCTAGAGCCCTATTCTTTAGGTTGATTGGGATATGGAAAATCATGGCAATTAGCAATATCTAGCTGAAGCTTGCATGAGAATAGCCTCCAGCAAGCTAACTAAGATCTCCATTTTAGGTGGTTAAGATTTCCCTATGTTAATTGTAAAAATATTTGTATATTCGTATTTTCCTGAAATCAGGAAAATATTTAGTAACATAGGTCATTCTATAGCAATGCAGATATTTGTAAGAACTTTCTACTTGATATTTTGAGAGCATTCACAGTTTTGACAGCTGATCAAATGGTATCTAAATTAGTGTTTAGAACTTAGAATTTAAGAACTTTGCTATCTGAATAGACTTTTTCCTTGTTGCCTTAATTTTAAGTTGGTTTATGAAACTTACTGCACAAACATAGGCTTTATAATGATTATATGGATACTTTATTAAATATGCCTATGGTTAAGCTGAGATATGCATTGTTGGTGGTTCTAAGTGTATTGCTTGTTTCCTTAAATTGAAGAAGAAAAAAAAAAGAATAGCTTCCAGAATAGCTTAGCGACTCCACCCAAACTCTCCCAGCCACCGACACCCCATTCTGTTACATTTCTTTTCCCACCTCTAGTGGGGAAGGCTTTGTTGATCCCACGATGCCAGGGCCAGTCTCATCCCTGGGAGTCATGTTCCATGTGTGTGTGGGGTGGGGTATTGAGTTATTTGCACAGCCCAATTGGATATTGGTTTTAACTTTTTGAATTTTGAGGTTAATTTAGCAAATATTGAGAACTTTACAATGTTGGATCTTTCTATTTATTTGGCTTTTCATTTCTTCAAGTGAATCTACACATCAATAGAATTTTATAGTTCTTTTCATAGATTTCCTACAATTTCTTATAAAATTTATTCCTACATGTTCTGCATGTTTGCTAGATATTTGTTAAAGTGCTATTTTCCATCTATCATATTTCTTACTGATTATTGTTTGTATATAGGCTATCTATTTTTTATTCATTTGAAAATGGCTGTCCTCTAGTTGTTTTTTAATGCTTTGAGATAATTTTGACTCCCAGGAAGTTTATAAAAGTAGTACAAAACTCCCGTATACCCTTTCCCCAATTTTCCCTTATGATGACATCTAACCTAACCATAAAACAGTGATCAAAACTGAAATATTAACCACAGTACAAAGCTCTTCACTAAACTAATGCATTTATTTGGGTTCCACTAGTTTTTCCACTAATGCCCTTTTTCTCGTCCATTCCTGGATCCCACATTGCATTTAGTTGTCACACCTCTTGGGTCTCCTCTAATCTGTGATAGTTTGTCAGTCCTTCCTTGTTTTTCATATCTTGATATTTTTGAAACTTACTTGTCAGTTATTCTGTAGACTGTCCCTCAACTTTAGTTTATCTGATGTGTTCTCATGATTCAGTTGAAATTAGGCACTATTGAAAAGGCTACTGAGGAGTGAGAGGTACCTTTCTCAATGCGTCATATCAGGGGAAACTGAGGGTTGTATTTCAGGTGATGTTAAACTTGAACAATTGGTTAAGGATGTTGTGCTGGTTTGAAACTGTCATGTATCCCAGAAAAGCCATTCTCTTTAATCCTAATTCCGTATTGCTAAATAGGATCCTTTTTATTGTTTCCATGGAGATGTGACCCATCCAATTATGGGTGGTAACGTTTGATTATATGGTTTCCATGAGACGCGTCTCCACCCATTCAAGGTGGGCTTGCTTACTGGAGCCCTTTAAGAAGGAACCATTTTGGAAAAAGCTTCAGAACCAAGAAAAGCAACAGAGCCCACACAACCAGCGACCTTTGGAGATGCAGCAGGAAAATGCTCCGGGGGACGCCTTATGCAATGAGGAGAGAAAGCTAGCAGACAAAGAGAAACCCCCAACATCATCGGCCCTTTCTTTGGAGTTAAGGTATCTTTCTCTGGATCCTTAGTTTGGACATTTCTACGGCCTTAAAACTGTAAACTTACACCCTTACAGTTTTTGCAACCTCACAATTTTAACAATTCTCTTGTTAAACGCCATTCCATTTCTGGTTTATTGCATTCCAGCACCTTTAACAAACTAAAACAGTTGTGTTAGCTGGGGTTCTCTGCTATAAAGTTACTATACGTTCCTTTTTAATTACTAAGTATTTGAAGAGTGATACTTTGAGATTGCAGATATCTTGCTTCTGCTTTAAACATTCACCCTCTAATTGTAACTTTATCAGTGAATCTTGCCCTTGGCAATGATCAATGCAGTATTTGAACTGTGATTTCCTTTTCCCTTCATTCATTCTACACTTACTAATTGGAATTCTTCTGGAGGGAAGAGTTGTCACTTCAGCCCCGTGTATATCCATTAGTTCAATTATTGTGTTAGTTTGCCAGGCTGCAATGACGAATACCACACAGTAGGTTGGCTAAAACGACATGAATTTATTGGCTCACTGCTTCAGATGCTCAAAGCCTTACTTCCTCTCAGGCTTGGCAGTGTCCTGGCTGGCCAGCCTTGGTTCCTTGGCTTTCCCATCACATGGCAATGTCCTCCACTTTCTCTTCTGGGTTCCCTTGACTTTGGTTTCCAGTTACTCCTCGTGGGTTTCTCAATGTCTGAATTTCTTCTGCTCATAAAAGATTTCAGTAATCTGGATTAAAGCCCAACCTCATTCAGTTGAGTCATGCCTTAACTAAAAATAACATCTTCAAAAGGTCCTGTTTACAATGGGTGGAAACCTGCAGGAATGTGGATTAAGATTAAGAACCTGTCTAAATTGAGGTAATAATTCAATCTACAGTTCTTTGTATCAATGTAGACTCATGGCCATTCATTTTATTCTTTGAGTTACAATAGAATATTATCATTATTTATTTTGTTATTCATTGGGAGCCCTTTCAATCTGATTCTGATTCCTTTTTAACACCCTGCAGTTTGTTTTTTTAAAGCACTTTATTGATTTCTGGCACCGGAGCAAGCTCAAGGATCACCTTGTATTTTCTGATAATTATGATCAATCAATTCTCCAAGGAGCCCTGGCTCCTCTTACTGGAGAGTGATTTTTCAAAATCAAGATCTGGATACTATGTATGCCATTTAAAACATATATATTTTACAGATTTGTCTTGGATTTTGTAACTATTTAATCATACTAGCTTCACAAAAAAGAGATGATATTGCTACCTCCTTTCCAATGTTTACATATATTATTTCATTATTTTATCTAATTGCAATTTTCTTGCTCTTCCAGCCCTTTCTTTTTTTTTTTTTATTTTTTATGAAAGTGGTGGGTGTTGTGCTTTATTCTAGTAGTGTGGTGCATGTGCTGGTTTGAATCTGTTATGTACGCCTGAAAAGCCTGTGCTTTTTTTTCTCATGGGCGGGCATCGGAAATCAAACCCAGGTCTCCAGCACGGCAGGTGAGAATTCTGCTACTGAGCCACCCAAGCCTATGTTTTTTTTTAATCCAAACTTGTGGGGGCGGACCTATTGTGGGTTGGACCTTTGATTAAGTTGTTTCCATGGAGATGTGACTCCGCCCATTCAAGGTACATCTTAATATGCTTTCTGGAGTCCTTTCAGGGAGAGGCATTTTTGGAGTGAGCGCAGAACCTCAAGAAGCTAGGAGAAAAAGAAAACGCCCCAGGAGAAGCCAGAAAGACCCACAGGAGCTGAGAGAGCCATTTTGAAACCAACCCAAGAGAGAGGGGCTGGCAAACATCACCATGCCCCTTTCCATGTCACAGAAGAACCCCAGACACAATCAGCCTTTCTTCAGTAAAGGTATCCTCTTGTTGATGCCTTAGTTTGGACATTTTTATGACTTTAGAACTGTAAATTTGTAAACTAATAAATCCCCTTTGAAAAAGCCAACCCATCTCTGGTATATTGCATTCCTGTAGCTTTAGCAAACAGAAACGGTGTATTACATTATTTGATTTCTGTATATTGAAACAATTTTGCATTTCTAAGATAAATCCTATTTGGTCATGGTATGAAATCCTTTTTGTATGTTGCTGGATTTGGTTTGCTAGCACTTTATTGAGAATTTTTTGTCTATTGAGAATTTTTTGTCTATATGTGTTCTAGTTTACAAGCTGCCAGAATGCAGTATACCCCTTTTGAAAAGGGGAATTTATTAAGTTGCAAGTTTACAGTTTTAAGCCTGTGAAAATGTCCAAATTTAAGCAAGACTATAGAAATGTCCAATCTAAGGTATCCAGGAAAAGATACCTTGGCTTAAAAAGGCCGATGAAGTTCAGGGTTTCTCTCTCAATTGGAAATGCGCATGGTAAATATGGCGATGTCTGCTAGTTTTCTCTCCAGACTTCTTGTTTCATGAAGCTCCCCCAGGGGTGTTTTCCTTCTTCATCTCCAAAGGTCTCTGACGCTTAATTGAACACCATAATACTTGGAACCTTGAGTAGAGCATGAAATTTTGTAGGTTTTTCCAGAGTGATGCCGCAATAAATCCCAGAGTGATTTGAACAGTGAATAAAAAACATTTGCAAAATCCCTTTGGGGGAATGGTGAGAAAAAGGGAAAATTCAACTTCCCCAGTGGAGAAGTCTTGATATTTTCACAAGCAGTGAGGACAACAAAATTAATAGGCCGAACCCTCAATCTTGGGATTTGTCCATATGAAACTTATTCCCACAAAAGATAGGTTATGCCTACTTAAAATTAGGCCTAAGAGAACCAGAGAACCTCTTTTGTTGCTCAGATGTGGCCTCTCTCTCAGCCAACATGGCAAGCAAGCTCACTGCCCTCCCTCTCTCTACGTGGGACATGACTCCCAGGGGTGTAAAACTCCCTGGCAACATGGGACAGAAATCCTAGAATGAGCTGGGACTCAGCACTGAGGGATTGAGAAAACCTTCGTGACAAAAAGGGGAAAGAGAGAAATGAGACAAAATAAAGTGTCAGTGGCTGAGAGATTCCAAACAGATTCGAGAGGTTGTCCTGGAGGTTATTCTTACAAATTATATAGATAACCCCTTTTTAGTTTAAGGTGTATTAGAGAGGCTAGAGGGAAGTGCCTGAAACTGTAGAGCTGTGTTGCAGTAGCCATGTTTCTATAAGATGATTGTATAATGATATAGCTTTTGCAAAGTGACAGTGTAATTGTGAAAATCTTGTCCTGATGCTCCTTTCATTTACGGTATGGACAGATGAGTAAAAACTATGGAGTAAAAATAAATAAATAATAGGGGGAACAAATGTTAAAATAAATTGGGTAGAGGGAAATACTAGTGATCAATTGAGGGAGAGGTAAGGGGTATGGTACGTATGAGTTTTTTCTTTTAATTTCTTTTTCTGGAGCAATGTAAATGTTCTGAGAAATGATCATGGTGATGAATATGCAACTGTGTGATGATATTGTGAACCATTGAATGCAGAACAAGTATGGAATGTTCATACGTTAAGAATGTTCGTGTTGTATGTTGATTGGTTTTATTAATAAAAATAAAAATAAAAAGCTATTTTTTTTAAATGGTGCATTTTAAATATAACACCAAACAAAAAAAAAATGGTACAGCCACTGTGGAAAACAGTTTGGTGGTTCCTCAAAAAGTTAAACATAGAATTACCAAAAGACCCAGAAATTCCACTCCTAGATATATTCCTGAAATAATTAAAAACAGACACTCAAACAGATAGCTATACACTGATGTTCATAGCAACATTATTTACAATAGCCAGAAGGTGGAACAAACCTACATTAGCGTCCCAGCCTGCTATCACAAATACCACACAGTGGTTTGACTTAAACAACAGGAATGGATTGGCTCACAGTTTCAGAGGTCAGAAGTCCAGCTCAAGCCATTGTCAAGGCTATGCCTTCTCCCTGAAGATTGCAGTGTTTTGGTACTGGCTTCTGACAGTCCTTGGGTCTTTGTTGGTTTTCCCATCACCTGAGGATGTCCTCTCCTTTTTCACATCTGTGAATTTTGGGTCATCCTTTTAAGGCCTTCAGTAATTTCATTTAGGAGCCACCCTGTCCAGTTCACCACACATTAGCTGAAAATAACATCTTCAAAGAGTCGTATTTGCAATGTGTCCATGCCCACGAGGATGTGGATTAAGACTGGGAACATGTGTTTGTTGAACACATAAATGACACAACCCTAGTGTCTGTCAAGAGAAAGATGGATAAACAAAATATGGTAGATACACTCAAGGGAATATTATACAGAGCGAAAAAGGAATGAAGTTCTGATACACGCTACAACATGAACGAATCTTGAAGACTTCAAGTCGAGTGAAATAAACCAGACAGAAAAGGACAAGTACCATATGATCTTGGTTATATGAAATAAATAGAATATGCAAATTCATAGAGTCAGAAATTAGAATATAGATTACCATTGGTTGGGGTGGGGTTAGGAAATGGGGCGCTAATACTTAATTGGTAGAGAATTTCTGTTTGAGGTGATGGAAAAGTTTTGGCAATGGACAATGGTGGTGGAGGCACAACTTCATGAATATAATGAACACCACTGAATTGTGGTGTTTGAAAGGGTTTAAAAAAGGGAAATTTTAGCTTGTATGCAAGCCACCACATGCACCCAGAAAAACAGGACATTGAGGAGTAAACCCATATGTAACCAGTGGGCTAAAGTTAGTAGCATAGTTATAATATTGTTTCATCAATTGTAACAAAAGTGCCACACTAATGCAAACTGTTAAAAAAGGGAAAACTATATGTTTGAGAGAGATGTGTATGGGAGCTCTATTTTTGCATGATTTTCCTGTAAACCTGTAATTGTCCTAATAAAAAAATATCCAATTGTGTTAAGTTACTGTTATACCAGATACTATTTTCCTAATACAGAAATTGGCACCAGAAGCTAGGTGCTCCTGTCAAAAAAAAAATAGAAAGTAGGAACAAAAGCCTAAAATTTAGGCATTGGCTTAGGAGTCAGAAAGTCAGCAATGTGGAAACTGATACCAGAGAGGCCCTTTTGCAGTGGCAAAAGGTTTGACTCAACTGTCTCCACGATGACTTGGAAGGTCAGCCAGATCCCTCCTGAACCAATAGGGGGGGAAGATATCAAGGAGAATGCTAACAGTGTATCCTGGTTGTAACTAGTTACATTTAACCAAGTATTAGAAGAAAAGTACACTCAGGCAAAAACTGTCCCATTTTCAAGCAAAAGTGAAAGGGAATGAATATAAACAGTCCAGAAATGTGAGTCTTTGTGAATTAATAAAATCACATTTTCAGACATCATATAGTATGAAACAAGACTGAAAAATGTTTTGAGTGGCAAGGCCCATTTACACTCAGCTCTGTAGCAAAGATCAGATAGGCTGACACAAAGTGAGATGAGAGGTCTGTGCAGATGAGGAAGCAAAGAATTCAAATCGAGTTTGAGAGTTTTTTCTAGGAATGAAGCTTGGGTATGGTTATTTGCACATGCAAACTAACAGGAAAGAAATAGATCAGAAGCCCACTCAAGCTTCAAGGGAATTGTATTGTCAAAGGAACCATGAGACAGAGCAGACTTAAAAACCTATCTTATCCAGGCATTAAAACAGCTTTCAGATAAGGGGGGGGGAATGAAAATAAAAGCCTCGACTATGTAGCAACCTGCATGATCAGAGCACAGACCAGGAGAAAAACAGCCTCTCCAGAGGGTGAGAAATGGTCATACCACTTATCTAGTTATGCATTAAACAGAAAAGTGTACTCTAAAGATTCTTCCATCACATGTTAATTAGAGTCACAAAGCCCCTAAAATTGCAGGACCCCTCTTGCATCTATACCCTGCCCGTTCCAGGAAAGCCTTTAGATGTTCTGTTATCTACAAAGCAAGCTAATTCTTGTTTCCCCCTCCGTTCATGTCATGAGACGCACACACACACACCTTGGGGCACCTATGGTCTTTGTCTCAGACCCCTATAAATGAACCTGTTAACTTCCACCTAATCACAGAGCACAGCTTACACACCCTGGAGCTGCTTGATTTTCCTTTACTTACATCACCTAATAAAATTCATATCTCAGTCAACAAAAACAACAAAAAAACCAGCCTTCAGACTCCCAATCTGGCATGGGTACTAAATCTCCACAAACAGGTTGTTATTTTTCTCTGCTTATCCAAATGTGCGGCGTTCTGGTTCAGTCAGGCATAAGGGTTCTGTGGGGATGCTGCCCAGGTCCTGCACACATGAGCTCCAGGACCAAAGCCTTCATTTTCCCAGCTGCATGGACTGTGGGCAGTCAGCACCTCTCAGCCAAGACTATGTCTCAGACTTGCTCTTGGGCAAAGAAAGGTGCCTCTTTCAAGGTTACAGCCCTTTTCCCAGGCAACCTACATTCACTGATTGGTCACTGTGGGTTATAAAGTCCTTGTACCTTTGTCCCAAATTGGGAAACTTCAGGGCCAACCCATCTTCAGAGATTCCTGTTGGATTACTTGAGGTCTTTCTGGAATTCCGTCTCAGTTCAACTTCTTCCTTTGCCCAGTTTTGCGTCTTTCCTTCCCCACAGGTATTGATTCTGAGAATCTTTCCCAATAAACCATATGGACACAAATCTCAGAGTCTCACAATCTGATTTCCAGGAGACCTGGCCTACAAAGTTATCACTTGAGCAGTGGAAAACCCACCAGCAGTGGAAAGCAAAGGAATCTTTGTTCTAGGGGCCTGATGGGAAAGCACCCAGCAAACAGGGGTCCACAATGGGTGTCATGGGGGGTGCAAGCAGAGATGTGAGTGTGGTGGGTGCAAAAGCTATGCAGCCTCCAAGAGGGTTGCTTCCATTGTAGTCAAAATGCACATGCAAAAACCTTAGAGAAGGCCCTTAGTGGAGAAGGGCTTAGAGAAGCCCTTAGTGGAGAAGGGCTCCTCCTAGAGAGCAAAATCCGGTTCTCACCAAGGAAATACCCTCATTGCACAGAGCAAAGGCCCTCACATTGCCTGCCTAGCAGGGTTCCAAAATTACGGTGGACCTTGGACTCCTGAGTATCTTTCTCTATTACCTTTTCTGAACAGAAATTTTCATTGCAATTTTCCTATCCCTGCTTTATCATTGGAAATTGGGAGCAGCAGGCCAGGGGTAGGGAGAAGAAAAATAAAAAGAAAGTCACTCTGAGATACATCATAGTAAAACTGAAGAAAATCAAAGACAAGGAAAAAATATGATTTAAAAAATATTTTATTAATTGTATTAACAATTTATTATTTTTTATAAATATTATTAAAATGCTTTCTCCCAGGAGGACAATAAAAGATAGATGGTTTTCAGAGGAGCGGCAGGAAGACTGAAAGCTGACATCTCAAGAGCATGAATGGAAGTGAGACAGTAAAATGATATCTTCTTCTATGTTATTAGAGAAAATAATTGCCAATTTTGGGTTGTATACCTAAGGGACAGATATCTCAAGAATGGGGACAAACAAGCCACTTTAAAGAATGCAAAGGACTTCAATAAACATTTCTCCAACAAAGATATGCAAATGGCAAATCAGCATAGGAAAGATGTCCAACACCATTGATCATCAGAGAAAAGCAAATCAAAACTACAATCAGACAGCACTTCATGCCTGCTTAAAGGGCTACTATTAAATACACAGATAATAACAGTGTTGGCAAGTATGTGGAAAAATAACAACACTTGTACGTTCTTGGGAATGTAAAATGGTGCACCTACTGTGGAAAACAATTGGGTGGTTCCTCAGGAAGTTAAGCATAGAATTACCATATGACCTGGCAATTCCAGTCCTTTATATACTCTAAAGAATTGAAAGCAGGGTCTCAAACAGATATTTGCACATCGATGTTCTTAGCAGCCCTCTTTACAATAGCCAAAAGATGGAAGCAAGCCAAGTGCCCCGGGACAGACGTATGGATAAACAAAGTGTTGTCTATTCAGACAATGGAATATTATTCAGCTGTAAAAAAGGAATGGAGTTCTGATACATACCACAACGTGAATGAACCTTGAAGATATCATGTTGGGTAGTGAAATTAGCCAGATATAATAGGACAGATGTTGTATGGTTTTCGCTTATGTGAAATATCTAGAATATGCAAATTCATAAAGACCACCTCCGGAGGCCTTCCCACACGGAGAGTGCCGAGAGCATCACAAGGCCTGCCACCTGGAACTGCCATCCCAGGGTCCAGAGTGCAGGTGTCAGGGCCGCCAACAAAAGTTCGACCGGATGGAACTTTACTCATTGTATTAGCCACATAGCATATGCATTACGTAAATCTTGTGAGATTTATTATAGAAATTAGCCCCCGTGACTGAGAGGATAGGCAAATCCGGGTTTCAAAGGGCAGGGCTCAGGCTGGGTAGGCAAACAAAGCTTTCTTTGATGCATTCCCCTGAAACCAGCTGGCTTCTGACTGCTGAAATCCTCAGCTCTCCCTTTAAGGCCTTCCACTGGTAGGACACCTCTCTCCTTGTTGAAGGTGAGCTCCTTTGTGGCTTGTAGATGGAACTGATATGATCAGCCATAGATACAATCATCTGCCTCCAGGCCACGGCTTGCTTGTCCAGACAAGGGAACACTATAACCTAGGCAGGTTGACATATGATCTTAACCGTCATGCTCACACAGAGAAAACACAGATCAAGGTCAGCTTTTCCAGTGGGCATCGGTCTTTCCAGGACCGTGGGTTCCCATCCATGATGTGCAGCTGACATGGAGAGATGGGCTCTGCACACTTCTTGTGTCATAGCTGAAGGACCCTGCTCCCTACCTGCCAGGAACAGGAATCGGGTGGGGAGGGGGGTGGGCAGGCCATCCACTTTAGCCAGACTGCCTCCAGTGCATGCTTATATATGCT